>CAKNXH010051833.1:31967-52756 GCA_932178445.1 Andricus quercusramuli | reverse complement strand
ATTTTTGAAATTTTTAAAAAATTTGAGAATTTTGAAATTTTTTTGAAAATTTCAGAAATTTTCGAAAATTTTGAAAATTTTTAAAAATGTTGAGAATCGGAAAATTTCGAAAATTTTTGAAAATTATAGAATTTTTTACAATTTTTGAAAATTTAAGAAATTTTGAAATTTTTGGAAATTTTTGAAAATTCAAGAAATTTTTGAAAATTCAAGAAGTTTTTGAAAATTATAGATATTTTCAAAAATTACACAAATCCCCCCAAAAATTTCAAAATTTCAAAAATATCCAAAATTTTCATATTTTTCAAAAATTTTGAGATAAGCAAATATCAACCGGCTCAGTAAAAATCTTGTTAACCGGCGCTAAAAGTGAATTGTACCGATTCGACTCGCCACGTCAGACCTCCCCTGTGATACATGATAATCGGGGGAAAAAAACTTGCAAATCATGCCCTTGGTGTATAAAGTATAATGTGCGCCATGGAACTACGTCGGTCATTACGCCTTGTGTGTTTGCAATACTCGTCTCCGCCTCGCGCTTCGCGCTCGTCTACGACTTGTATTGCAAACG
Organism: Andricus quercusramuli; assembly: GCA_932178445.1. Taxonomy (NCBI): domain Eukaryota; kingdom Metazoa; phylum Arthropoda; class Insecta; order Hymenoptera; family Cynipidae; genus Andricus; species Andricus quercusramuli. The sequence continues at coordinate 52,185 of CAKNXH010051833.1, read as the reverse complement.
CACACGCGGCGTATAATGACCGACTTAAGTTCCTTGGCGCACAATGTACTATTTTTAGATAAAGATTAAACATTCCATTTTCCGTTAAAAATGTATCTTTTTAGTAGAAGATTCAACTATATGGTTGAAAGTTCATGTATTTTGTTTTAAATTAAGCTGTTTTGCTGAAATAATGTTTTTTTGTTGTTGTTAATTTATTTTTTAAACTGGTGATGTAACCGTTTTTCGTCGACAATTTATCTATTTTGTTGAAAATTTGTTTTTTCTGTTGTTTAAAAATTGATTTTTTAAATGTTGTATTCCTGTTTTTGGTAGAAAATTATTGGTTTGAAAATTAAATTATTTGTTTGCAAATTCAATATTTTGCTTCAAAATTTAAATATTTTTTTAAAACTTTGTTTTTTTTTTTGGGGGGTAATAATTTATATTTTAATGGAAATACAAGTATTCCATTTTTGGTTGAAACTTTATCTTTTTTGTTAAAAATTCAACTACGTGGTTGAAAATTCATCTTTTTTGGAAGAATATTGGTATTTTTGTTGATAAATTCATTTCTTTGATTGAAAATTTCACTATTTTATTGTAAATTCGATTGCTTTTTTTTATTCAAAATTAATTTTTCGCACCGAAAAGTAACTGTCCCATTTTTGGTTAAAAATTTATATCTTCCAGTTAAAAGTTCATTTCTTCCTTTGAAAATTAAACTATTTTGTCGGAAATTATATTTTTTATTTCATTGCAATTATTTCATTTTTGGTTGAATACTTATTGCTTTAGCTTAAAATTCGTTTCAAAAGTTGAAAATTGAACAATTTTCTTGGAAAGTTTTTTTTTTCTTGAAAAATTATCTTGTTAGTTGAACATTTATCTTCTTTGGTAGCAAGTTATCATCCTTGTTTGAAAGTTCATCTATTTTAGTTGAAAATTCATTTCCTTGGTCAAATATTCTTGTTTGGGGTGTGGAGGGGTTAAAAATTAATTTTTTTCAACTGCAAACTTAAGCATAAACTAAAATTTTCAGTTAAAAAATGTATTTTGTTTAGTTATTTCTTATGTTGGAAGCTTAACTATTTTCTTGAAAATTTGTTTTTTATCTGTTAAAAAATAATTTTTTACTAAAAATATGACTAAGATAATTATGCCACACAAAATTTGTAACATTTTAGGCCGTGAAATCTTGTCTCCTGTGTATATATAGTCATCCAGGATTTTAAAACCGGAGTAAATTTGAAGAGGCAAGTCTTGCCTCTTCAAATTTCAAATTTACTTAAATGTTCTTGCCTGGCATGAGCATTTAAAATTTTATAATTGATTCAATTAAATTTCAATTAAATTAATTCATTCATTCAATTTTGATTCAATTTGATAATTAATTTAATTCATTAATAATTTAATCAAATTAATTTATTTATTTTATTTTATACTTTAAAATTTTATCAATTTTATTTTCATTAATTCTATACATTAAATTTAAAATGATAATTATTTATTATCATTTAAACTTTGCAATATTCGAAATGGATGAAAAAATAAAACATAAATAATAAAAAATGAAATCACTTGAAAAAGATGAATATTATTAATCTAATCTTAAAATCCCATATACGTTCCTGAAAGACATAATAAAAAATATTTCGGGACTTCCTTACATGCATGGGTATGTCAGGTGTCATTCGCGAAAACAAAAATCAACCCAAACCTCCTAATAACCCACGAAACTGAATCGTGAAGTCGGGCGAGCTCGGCTCGGCCCGAGCCACAAGTTCGTGCTCGTGCATTTTCGGCTTTACACGAAGCTGGTCTACGCAGCATGTAACAGAGCTGACTCACCGACACGCTGCGTTTGCATGTGTTGCTCCCTGATGGGAAAGTGGTGGGGGCCGAAAAACCCCACGTTCTGAAGATACTGTTTCCACGAGACTACAGGGAAAAACGGCTTGAGTTTTGGCCGCGAGGAGAAACGGTTTAGGCGTCTAAGCCGTTTCTGCCCTTAACGTATTTCAATCCGCTTTCCCTCTGGCGCTCATTCAAACCGTTGTTACGCTGAAGCTTTTCAAATTCGCTTTCGCTCCTCTACTAATTCCACACCGCTTTTACTCTCGGCCCGTCATATATAGCTTTGAAAAAAGCTTAAGAAATCGATATATCGATTTAAAACTTTCAGATTTGTGCTCTCTAAATATGAATTAGTGAAAATTTCACTAGTTGAATTAGTAAATGTATGGTTCACTAACGAAATAGTAATATTTTGATGTTTTACATTTGAAATAGTAAATATTTTACTAATGAATTAATAAAAGTTTTACTAATCTCAATTAGTAAACATATGGTTCACTATTATTTAGTAGCTTCGCTTCACTAATTCATTAGTAACTTAGCGCGATCACTAACGAATTAGTGAACTGCAACGATTTTGACCAATCTGAAGTCATATCCTTATATGACATTGCGTGCCACTTGATGTCACGCTATTTGAGGTTTACATTGTTTTAATCCTTAAAGTACAGTTCAATTTTAAAAAACATTAATTTAATTTATATTCACAGTTGATCAACCAAAAATGGTTTTTTATCCAAAAACATCAATTTCAAACGCTTCTAATTTCTAATTGCTTGAGTATGTAAAAGTTCATTTACAAATTCTTGAAATTAAAATGTACGCTTGAAAATTAAAATCTAAAATGGGACATTTTTAAAGTGGAAGATTTTCGAATCACGCATTCTGAACTGAATGATATCATAATTGTAAAATATAACAATTTATCTAATTATTTAAGAAGGGTTGAAATACAGGTTGGAAAGACTATTTTTAAATTTGTAAAATTCCTGGTCAAAAATAAATGCACTGTTATTTCCCGGTTTTTCCCGGTCTCATGAGATTCCCGGTCCAGCGGCCACCCTGAAATTATCATATTATTGTTCTATTTAACTATGGCCAGTGGACAAAAAGGAACTCAAGATCAATTTATTCATTTATTATCGCCAACGGCCATACCACACTGAAAAAAACAGTTCTCGTTAGATCACTGAAGTTAAGCAGTGTTGGGCGCGGTTAGTACTTGGATGGGTGACCATTCGGGAATAGTACTGCGTGTTGTTTTATAATCTCCTTTCAAATTTATATTTATTTTGAAAAAATTAACTTTTTCACTGAACAATTAGTGCATTTTTACTGTATAATTAGTGACTTTTCACTCTTCAATTAGTACACACTGCAATGACAGGGATTACTAATTGCTTAGTGGAATTTCACTAATTTCAGAAGTGGACAATTTCCACTGATCAAATTAGTAGTTTTCTACTAATCGTGAGTGGCCGACTTCTCTCTAATTGAATTAGTGAAATTTGACTAGCAATTAGTGAAATTTCACTAATTCAGATTTAGAGAGTGTTTCTCGCCAAAAATCCTATAGGAATTCGCTTTAAAACTTTGTCGCCACGGATATCGTAATCTTGCCCATAATTACAGTATTAGCATTTTTTCGGCACAACTGGCTAAATGGCGAAAATAGTCTAGTCATTTTCAGTAATTTTGGTCTACCCTAATTAGATTATTTTACAATCACTACATATTCAGAAAAAAATCACTTTCGTCTGCTACTGCGAATACTGGGTATGTCAAATGTATTGCTGTCCTTATAAAAATCATTATTAAAGAGTTTGGAAAATAAAATATGAAAGAATGTCAGTTGTTGGATTTATCCTCGGAAAAAGGAGAGATCCTTCTTTTAGTTACGTGCTGTTCGAAAGTACATCAAACCACTGGGTTAAGAACAGTATCTGGGGTAGCCTGCAGGTAGCCTTGATCTTTAATCGGGAGAATCCAAACTTAAACAGTCGTGTGAACCATTTTCTAATATTACGCAATCCCCGCACACGAGTACACGCGCACTGTACCTTTTCGCTTAGTTGCTGGTGTTTTCGCGCATGAGTGTCAACCTTCCCTCGACCCCGCGAGCTGAAAAACTGCGGTGCTCAGCAGTTCTAGAAATTCGTGAACCGGGGGATCGTCAACTGGGGATTTGGTGTAATGGAAAAGTAAATTATACTAAAAAAATCGACGTCAATCTGTTTGGTTGATATTATCTATCTGTAGAACTTCAAAAATCAATTAAATGTGAAATCTACGATAAAAGGAAATGTAGTGCTGTTTTACGATTTTACTATTGAAGCCTCGAATGAAGCTTACGGTGTGTTTTGAAGCTATGGTATGTGTCTTTTTATAACGAAAAAGTAAAGAAAAATACTAGACATATACATTGTTTCGCTTCTTGGTATTTGTTTGCTTTTTAAAGTTCTAGATAAACTCTACTAAACAGCCTTTTAGACCATTTTTCAATATACACTGGAAGTTGGAATTGAGAACGGTTTCGGGCATGGGTTGCAGTGGCCTCTATCGTGAATTCAGACAATCCAAACGTAAACAGTCAGGGCTGCATGAAACATTTCTGTTGGATTTGGACGTATGCAAACCGCTAATAGTACTGCCCTCATGCTATTTGTCATGCATGACTGAGCACCACCTCTTTTTCGACCCCGCGACTCCCTCATAAGGAAACTGACAAGGACATAAATTCTCGGAACGTCGCGTAAGCCCGGACTTCTTAATTTCAAGTTCCAGTTTTATTTACTTCGTCATTATGTACTTCAAAACATCACTTTTTCAGACCAGGAAGTGATTGTGTAATAACCTAACAGACCTTCTTATTTTGAATAATTCGCATCGTAGGGACCCTAGAATAGTAGAGCACATCCATGGTAAACTTACAGGAAAAGCAGAGAAAATGCATGTTGAATTCCCCATGCGTGAAGTTGTTCAATATTCAAGATGAAAAGGTCCATATACATTTTTCTCTTCTTTTGTCTTCAAAGAAGACCAATCTAATAAAATTAAAATTGTTTAAAATGTGCGTGAACCCTCACTCCTCACCTGACTGATTAAACGACATCAATGTTTACCAGATGCCCTTAATCTAAATCAGGAAGCCTTTTTTTGATTCCACTTAATTTGTTCTCAAGGAACGAATACAATTATTTTTATCATAAAATCTTAATTAAAATTGTACTATTCGTATGGTAGTGAGATTTACTTTAGAAATACATATGTCCCGAGGCTAGGTCGTTAAAGTAATAATTAAAATTTAGAAGTGAGGAGGTATCGAATATTATATTAGAAGTTATTGCCTTATAATAATAATTTAAATAGTGGTTTCTGAGGAGGAATGTTTAAAGCCTACCTATCTTGAAGGCTCGACAGCCTGGAGAGTCAGGTAGACGTAAATCTGTGAAATCATGCCCATTGTGAGTAGACAGGTAATAAATACCTATACGCCGCTGTTACTTAACTCTGAAGGTCTCCGCTGAAAAACGTGGTTTCGAATTTTAGCATTTAGCGAACGATGGTCCATCCTGTTTTCAGAATCATTTTTCAAGACATCTTTAGCCGCTTAATTATCCGCCGCTTTGTACAAAGACCGCTTCTCTAGATCTAACTACAAGAGATGGGACGAATTTCGCCATGGGTTTCGAGACTTTCGAAGAAAACTGAACAACATGAATTTCAAGAAAATTTGTTCAGATTGGCCATTCGGTGGGAAAATTTCACTCAAACAAAAACTGAATCGAAGGCCTGAATGTGCTGGTGAAAGTTTTGCAAAAGTATCAGAGAGAAATCTCAAGCATCTTTTATCCTAACACCATGTCAGGTATAGCAATGTTGCAGCGTTTTATTCAGGACAAAATAAAAATTGATCCCACGCCAGATAAAGATAGCTATGTGCAACAATTGACAACTATGTTTTTCCGCTGATCAGTAAATGGCTGACAATTGAACCTCTACGGATCAAAAGGGGATACGCGTGGATTCATCCTGAGAAGGATTGTCCAGAAATTTGTTTTGGTATCCACGACAACACGTTTGTAGTCGAGGAGGCACGTGCATATATGCCAGCGTCAAGGTTGCCGCTTACAAATTAAAATATTCATAGTTTTTGAACCATTGATCAGATTGATCTAAAACTCTCCAGAAAACTTCGTTGAACCTCAATCAACAAATTTGTCACTGGAAGTTTCCCGTTGCTTGAAATTCGGTCGCTAAACAAAGCACTTGAAGCTTGAAATTCTTGACTTTCACAAAGTCTCAAAAAAAATTAACGACTTTTTCGTTTATAAAAATATTTACGTTTTTCTTTCTTAAATAGTTTCAGAAGACTTTAGCACGTCATTTAGTGTTATTGAAATTGAAAAATTCTGGAAATTGGCTAAGTTAGCGTGAGTTGAATAACAAAAGTTTTACATTTTTTGTTTTCAAAAAATCTACTTTTTACCAATGTATTCAAAAACTATATGACCTACAAATTTTTGCGAAAGCAACAAAAGATGCGACTCAAAATTCTCTACAGGAATCAGGTCTCAAAATTAAAATTTGTATGATTTTTGAAATCGACTTTCAGGACAATACTTCTCAGGCTGAATCCGCGCGAATCCCCTTTTGACCCGTAGAAGTTCAATTTTATTGTTTTACACAGCTGTCAAATTTATCTGGCGTCAATTTTTTCTGTAATGCTAAGTTTGTTTTTGACAGTCAAAAAGATTGTCACATTCTTACGTGTGAAACTAAGTTTCACGTTTAACATTTTTTGTTTAATTTTAATTTTTTCACAACTAGTAAGTTGTTATCATTGAGTGTTTTAGCATGACGTCGCAGTTATGATAGGATAGGTGGAAATATCAGAGAAGTTAGCATAGTTGTTTACATGTGAATGCATACGACTTTTTGGAAAAAATGTTCTAATCATAATAGTAAGTTACAAATATATTAATAGTAATATTTGTCAAGTGTAGAATGCATTTGCTCAATTATGTTGCATCCTTTTGGCGGTTGAAGGTAGTGGTGTCAGAACGCGGAAATCTCTGGTATGCGCATTAGTGATTCCTGTGTATTTTTAGATTGACACATCGTGTGACATAACCTAAAAGTACACAGGAATGACTTCTGCGTATGCCTGAGGTATATCCGCGTTCTGACATCACTGGTTGAAAAACTTTCAGTTTTACGAAATGCAAATGCATTCTACATGTGAAAAATATAACTATATAACTATGCTAAATTTACTAGGAATCTGCATTATCATCGGAATGGGTAACAATCAATCAGAAGAGAAATCTTTTCACTAACTTTCCTGACATTTCCACCTTTCGTATTGAGACCGCGACGGCATGCTAAAATACTCAAGATTGATACCCAAAAGTTCTCAATTGTTTCCTCTATATAAACAATTGAAAGCAGATTAAATTCCTGAAATGAATGGATTTTTGCTCATATTAAAAAAATGCAAATACTTTTAGAAAATGGGTAATTTAAAATTGTCGATGTTTTAAAGGATATTATTATTCCCAAAATACTTGGAACAAAATTGGGGTATTGGACTCCTAAAACTTTTATTTCGGTGGAAAATAATATTTATAAAGAAAATAAAGTTTGAGATTCAGAATACACGTTTTCCTAGCACATGTTCAATTTTTATAAAGAAGTAGCAGATACAAACTGAAAGCTTATTTGTCTTACAAAAATGACTTATTCATCCTTTTATATCCTGTATGGTATATTTTAAATGAACAACAGGTTTTGAAATTTTAATTTATTCACAAGTTGAAGTATGAAAAATTTCTAAACAAATAATTATAATTTATAAAATACAGAAAATGTTATCGACTTGTAGAATTTGCAGCTTTGTATAAAAATGGAATTTTTTTATTCAGTCATATACGTGAAAAAAGACGGACAGTAAATTTGACGAAAGAACATTTCAGAAATTCATGAAAATTGAATTGAATTTGAATTTCAATGAATTATATTCACCTTTGCATGATAAAATCGCATAATGAAATGTTCTAATAAATTGTAGTTAAAATTTTAATATTTTTTGCTAATATATGGGTTAGCCTTCATTCCTCGAACTTCTTCGAACCCTTACGAAAAGTTGACATGTCCTTTCAAATTTATTCTTTAGGAGTTCCAGCTAGAAAGCAGAAACAGTCGGAATCTTATTTGGCATTCAAACCTTCTTTTTGCTTTACACTCTTTACACCCGTGCAGAAAATGCGACTCGGTTTTGGTAGGGTGCTAGTCATATTGCCTTAAGTTTATTAGGGCGCTAAACGGGAAATCTGGAAAGGACCCGACTGGAACGTCACGCTTTGCAGAAAAGGCGCTAGCTTAGACTCATTGGCCAGATTCGAGCGAGGGTGCCTTTCTATTACCCGACTAAATAGTAAGGTCCCTTCTAGATCCTTGCTCTATTTCCCTATCAATCCTTATATTTGGTTATAGGTTATGTGGTGATGCTATGATTTTCGAGATTTCATGTTGAAAATGCAGAGACGAAATTTGTAACTTTAAAAAAACAATCATTATATTACAAGCTTCGAAACACGGAAAACAAGAACAAGTTGTTCGCCATCTGAACGTATTATGAAAACCATTGATAAATTAAAAATTTTACATGATACTTACTCCTAAATAATTGATTATATATTACAATAAACTAAACATGATATGTTACGTATTTATTTTGCATGGTTATTTATACAAAGATTAGAAAATTGAATATTATATATTAGTTGATTTGACGGTAAATAACAAAAAAAAGTGAGGTCGGGGAATTGAAATAATTTTCCATTTAGAAACACTACAGTCTACTAATGCAACTGAACTGTTATATACTTCTAACCTTCTATTTTCTTCCACATACCACATTTTACGAAAATTTATTATCTTTAGAATATATTACGTTCACGAGTGTCATCCTGAACATTTATAACCTCACTTTCACCTTCTGCTTTGATACTTTCGTCCACTATTATCGAATGGTTAGTGCGAAATTTTTTTTTATTCTGTATCTTTTGCTCCTTATTTCGTTTAATGCCCGTTACCAACCTTACGAAGCTTCAAACTTTTGGAGCATAAGATATTGACAAATTTAGGCAAATACCTTTCGTATTTGAGTAGTGCCTGTCGAAATTCGAAATTAGAACCTTTCTAAACTTCCCTGTGATTCTTTGGAAAGCAAACAGAGGCAACCCTACCAACCCCTGACAAGAGCATGCATAGTATTTTCTAGTCAGGTTACCCTTCATAACACCCGACCAGTTCCCTGTTTAATGTAGGGAATATTAGCAGGGCATTTTCTGCACGGGCAGTTCACACTAATTGAAAGAAGACAATTTCTGTTGAGCCGCAAAATTCAATTTGGTTTCCAAATGGAATTTATATTCATTTTAAAACCAGGATTCCATGCAATAAGATTGAAAAAAATATTTAGAATAACAAAGTTAGTTTTTTGTCGATTGAATGTCTAATTTCGCAGGCATCATATTCAAATTTTCTTCAATTTTTAAAGCTTTTAGTTCAAACTTGTGTAACTATATATACAATAATAAGCCTTTTAAATTGGTATTTCTATATATTTAATTTTCAATGATTTAAATGCAAAATATTCTTATTTTGAACGATTTTAGTTTGCTCATGTTAAACTTACACACACTTACTATAGAAAAAGCGTTACGTAGGGGGGGGGGGGGGGGGTAAATAGCAGGAAAAAGCGTTACGTATTTTCAATTTAATTTAAATTGAAGAATAGATGTGATCTTCAATTTTCGTGTAATTAACGTCTGGGAATATGATATAGATGTTGTCGTTGACTTTTGTCACCACATTCATTTTCAATACAAATGATTTGACTTAATATGCTTTCCATATTGTAATTGGTTATACAAGGATACATATATTTAAAATTAAAGTATCTAGACACGGCCGTTTACAATTTTTTGGTTTTACGTGTTTGAAGTTTTTAATTTTAACTTTGAAACGTTTCAAGGTTATAGAATTGTTTCACTTCAATAGCTTTACTTTTCAATCCAGTTTTTAATATTTTTCAAGAAATTCTTCAAATTTGAATTTGTTAACTTTTGAGGGCTTGAATTTAAAATTTGAATGCCCGGAAAAAATGTTTGAAACACGTGCGAAAAAATAATAAATAAAAAGAAGCCTAGTTTGTTGTTGTTTTTAGTTTTGAGTATCCGGTACGTATACTATATAAACATGTCTTAATCCATAAGTTTTTTTCATATTTAATGAATTATGATAAATTAATACAAGTGCGCTTTACATGAATAAAAAATATTCAGTAAAATGTTATCAACATTATGTTGTGATTTTCGAATTTGAAGTACTGGTTCAGGAAATTAAATAATAGGTGTGTAAAAAAAATTTATTGTCTCATTAGAAATGCGTCAAACTATTATTTGAAACCTAAGATACTCAACTTTTTGGCGAAAACCCATGTAATGGTTTTTGAATGTTCTAATCCTTTTAATGGTATCTAATAGGAAAGCTGCTATGAGAGCAATATATTCAGACCTAAGGATACTTAACTGTGTCAGAAAAAAAACAAATCTGCTTAATTATAAGCTAAGGTCTACTTTGCATATGAATTAATTTACTTTTTAATCAAATAATTATACAAAACACTGGAGCATTTTTTCTGCTTCTTCGAATTCATTGAAGATCTCGCAACATTTTAATTGGTTCCCAGAAAAAAAACTTGCAGCAATTTAGTCCCACGAAGAGGCAAATGTCACAGATATCAGCATTCTCCAGCCGTGTTTTAATTCTTTCTGGAATCGCGCCGAATAAGAGTGAGAGAAATAACGAAGGGCAAGGAAACTCACTTCCTTGTGGAATGCTATGCGTGCCACATTTTTATTTTTTTTTCAAAGAGCGATAAGGCCCAGACCTCAGACCTCAGTGTCCAGAAAATGGCTAACAACAAGGAAAGGGTTAAGGCGAGACTGCTCGCTAAAGTAGCCTGCATTTTGTTAATTTGATATGTGTTGAACATTCCAATCCTATTTTCGTTTCCTCTATACTTAATTTTTTAATATATTTATAAGGGGAGGCGCCAGCGAAATTTCATGCTATCTGAATAATAATTGCATTTTTCAAAAATATTCAGGATCGACTTATAGTAATTCTATTTAAAATTAGTCCGCCTTTAATACTTGCAACTGTAAGTTAAATTTCGGGGACTCATCATTTTAAGTAAGCACCGAACTTTGAAAATGCAAATATAAACCCTTAGAAGTCATCAATAACACCCGCTCTTCCTATTTACATAATTACATACCTAGCAACTGTCAATAAAATAAATCCTAGAAACAGGCAATAACAACCCCCAGGAATAGACAATGGCAACCTTATTATAGTTCCTTTCCCCTAACAATGATCATTAACAACTCTAACAAATTGCAATAACAGTCACTAGGACCGAATAACAGCACCTTTAGCAGCATATATGTAATAAAAACCTTGACAACGGTTAATATAAATTGTCAATAAAAAACCCAACCATACAATAAAAATAACAAAAGAAAACCTTAGCAACACACTTTAACAACAAGAACAATCTCTTGCACCGGATACTAACTAACTCTAAGAACAGTCAATCAAAACTCTCAGTGTCGGTCAAAACCCACATAGAAAAAACTGGGGTTTCTATTAGAACCAATTCTTGGTTCTAAAGGAGCTGCAACAAAAACGAACCTCTCTTGCTGAAAAGGAACCTAAAATGATAAATAGTTTCTAAATGAACCCAAGTATGGATTCAAATGGTTCTAATAGAGCCTTTTTCTCACTTCTGCCTTGACTCACTTCAAAGATTGCATAAGTTAATGATGCACATTTTGCTTTGTAATTTGAATTAAATAATATTGCCCTGGAAAAAATTTAATAAAGAAACTAAAATCATAAACATTAGTAATTATTGAAAGGAAGATATCGCACATGAAATGTGACAGTTTTTAAGGTTATGTTGCGAATCCGAAGTTTTACACTGCGCATGCACAAGAAGCGTGGGAATATTCAAAATGATATAATATACACTTGCAGTATTAGGTTAATATACGATTTTTTCAAGAAGCTAGGTATTTCTCTAATTCAATTTAATTTGTTTTAAATAAGAATTTAAAACTTTTGGTAACATTTGTCTGTGTGACTTCATGTGATTCTTCATAGTATTTATTGGTTTCAAATCGGCCCGCGCTTCTCGGCACATGCGCAGTTGAAAACGTTGGCAACCGCCGATGGCCATCTATCCGATATAAACAAACTAAGAAGGAACCCTTATCCTTTAGAGCCTAAGTTCTGAATGACCCCAAGTTTCACTTGAGCCGCCACATTACTGATCTCTCAGTTTTTTCTGTGCACCCTTGTAGCATAAAACAATAACAATCTTAAGAATGTACAATAGCAACTGTTGGATTAATTTAATTTGATCTTAGAATTACTGTGGGTGATATGAGAGTTGGCAAAAATATATCGACTTTCTAAGAAAGATTTGTTTATATAAACAATGACGTGAGCGATAAGTACGTGGTTCCAAGTTGCTCTCCATACTGTACGAGTGTACGCATGTCTTATGACATGCGACTCCTGAAGTAATTTCAAATAAAGAATTAATATTTATCTAATGAATAATAAAGTTGTATTGCTCAGTTAAATGCAATCCCTAGCAATGGTTTATATCAAACTTTAGCAATGGAAAATACCATCAATCAATAACAGCCTTCAGCGACGTACTATGATAATAACATTTATAAAGGCTTGAAAATAACCTTAAAATAATAGAATAGCAACTTTAGCAAAGTTCAATAATGAATTCTATCAATAAACAATGAAAACCATAGCTTTAGTCAATACTGCCGTACAAACAAAAAATATGCGTAAGGGCTGTCTGGGTTGAATAGAGATATTCAAGAAAAACCGGTTGTGCCAAGAACTTTAGAATAGAAAAACATTTTCAATAATACCCCTTTTGGGTAAAACGCATGTGCTTTTTCTGATTTTGCAATAAAAAATCGATTATTTAAGCAATTTTTATTAGAAAATGTATTTGCGGATTTTTTTGGAATCAAATCCAAGTTAAGAAATAAGCAAAATCACTTGCACTGTAAACTAGTGGATCGTCGGTCCTCGCTGCAACGGAAGAAATCCGCAAACGACAGCTGGGCACCACTGATGATGCTGTCGCTTGCGGATTTCTTCGCGGATATCTTTGTTCGACTTCATTCTCTTGTATTTCGCAACGTATTCGACTTCTCATACAAATTGCAGACACCTCAAAGTACTTTCCATATATTTTGCATTGTATTTGGTCAATTTGCTTAATATTTGCATTTTTAAACATTTATTTTTTATTCAGTGTCGTAGCTAGCCCTGAGGGGTCCAGTATCAAAATTTCTTGAAGGGCCATTTTTAGAAAAATAAATAAAAGCACTCCGGCCCCGGACTTTGGGGGCCCTGTATCATTGATACGGCTGATATAGCGGTAGCTACGCCCCTGTTTTTAATATAAATGCATCGACATATAGAAATGGATCGATAACCCTGTGGGGAGCACTGAAATGGGCTTTAGAGGGAGAAAAAATATTTGAGGGGTAAACCTGTCTCTTTTTCAATAAAGCTAATTGGTCGAGAGCATTTTTGATGGGTGAGGCTTGATGAAGCACAGGACCGTGCTTTGTATCGCGAATGCCCCGCTAATGTGTTGTTTATAGTCTGCCTTTCAGAGTTTATTGAATCATAATTTAATGTGAATAAATATTGAAAATGGTGGTAGCCTGTGCAGTTTTTGGCCGTTGGCAAGGATATGCTTTCATACGTAAGTAACGTTATTGAATAGTAAAATCAAAAATGTATCAACGAAAACATAATCTTCGAATATGAAAGTATGGTACCAAAGATATTTATCTTTGATTTTACATATGTAATACAAACTTTTGTTTTTTATTTTACAGAAATATTTTTAATTGTTTTTTTAATGAGCTGATTTAAACATGATATTTTTCTTGAATTTTAAAAAAAATTCAATTTATTATAACTACATATTTTTAATCTATTATTTATAATTGTTTACAAAAAAATTAACCATAAAGAATATTTAGGCAATGCGCGGGGCATCCGATTCACTTGACACAGTCCTGGAATAGAAAAAGGAAGATCTACCCCTCAAATGTTTTCTCTTTTTCTAAAGCCCATTTCAGTGCTCCCCACAGCATTATCGGTCCATTTCTATATATGTCGATGTATAAATGAGTAAGAATTATAATATTAATTATGATATTTAGACGCAGCTTACTCTCACGATTCCACTGATACAAAAAACCCATTTTTCGAAAAAGTGTCGCTTAACAATGTTTTTCTGTTGTGGGGCAAAATAGTAATCTTACAATTAATAACCCCTAAGGCCAAAAAATATCAACCTCCAGTAACTGTCAAAAAGCACTCATAGCAACAGTAAAAAACAAACATTGGCAGTAGACAATAACAATAACTTCCAAAGGGGCTAATAAGGATACTTTGTAACGGACAATGATCCTTTTGAGTAATGGACAATAACATTGTTATGTTCAAAACGTAGAATACTTTTCAGGTTCCAAGTAATTTTTTTTATTCTCTTTTTTTTTAAAATAAAGTTCCTTCTTAGCCAAGATGGGTGAATTTTCAACCAAGAAAGATTAGGGAGTTCTTTGATGCTAGAGATATATTGTGCTAGTTTTTATTATTATTATACCATTAAGCCTTTTCCCTTCCGGGGTAGGCGTGACTTGTTCGGTTGGAAAGTAGTGAAATAGGTATATGGGTATGAGGTTGATCGGTATATGGGTATAGGGTGGATGGGTATGTAGGTGTTATGTATAGATGTTTTAGATTGATCTGGAGTTCTCGTGTTATTTATATAAATTACACGTTCACTCCGCAACACTGCTCCGACCCAGGTTGCTGATCAATCACTCTAGCGATCACCCCAAGTGAGGAGCCTCACAAAATTATTATGTATGGTTCCCCACCTGGGCCCATTAGTATCCAAGGTCTTTGTTTCAGGCATCATTCACTCTATTGTCACTCTGTTTATAAACTATTTGTCGCCACATATTTCTGTCCTGGCATACTACTCTAGCTTCATTCACGTCCATGCATTTTTTCATGCAGGCTCTTGTATTTCTATGGCTTCTTATGTCTCTTCGTATTAGTGTCTCATTCACAGATTCTAACCATTCTTTCGGCGGTCTACCTCTGGGCATTTTGCCATTTACTTTACCTTTATACACTTGCTTGGTCAGTCGTTCATCTTTCATTCTTTCAAGATGTCCGAACCACCTTAGCTGATTTCTTTCCCATATGTCAACTAGTGTCTCCCCTGTACCACATTCTTCGAGGATTGTCTCGTTTCGTACTTTTTCCATCAGTGTTTTCCCGCATATTATGCGCAGAGGTTTTATGCCGATCGCGTTGATTTTACTCCTGTCTTTTTCTTGACAGGTCCATGTATCGCTACCGTATAGTACAGTCGGTACGAAAATAGAGTTATGTATGGCCATTTTAGCTTTTTTTGATATGTTTTTATTTTTGAGAATGGACCTTGCTCTACCGATAACCTGCTTACCCTTATTTATGCGCCTATCTAATTCCCCATCTATTTTTCCGTCGTTAGTGAATAGACTACCTAGATATACGTACTTGTCAACTTGTTCTAATTTCTCATCATTTAGAACTATGTTGCATATTGTTTTCTCACTTTTTCCCTCGAACACCATGACTTTCGTTTTATTCACGTTAATTTTGAGGTCCATGTTCTTCATGCTTGTATTAAGTTTATTCAACATTCTTTGCAAGTCTTCGACTGATTCTGCCATAACAATCTTGTCATCCGCGAAAGCCAACCCACGTACCTTGACGGTTTCGAGATCTACACCTGTTTCGTCGAAGAGGGCAGTTCTAAGACACTTATCCATGAATATGATAAAAAGCCACGAGGACATAACGCATCCTTGTTTCACGCCTTGCATAATATCGAACCATTCACTCTTTTTCCCATTTACCCTTACACTCGCTTTACTACCTGTATATATTGTTTTTATTGCTTGTAGGAGCCCTCCATTCACTCCATACTCTTTAAGGACTTCCCAAAGTTTACTTCTATTTACCGTGTCGAATGCTTTTTCTAGATCGATAAATGCACAGAAGACTTTCTTTCCTACTCTCAAACTTTTTTCTGCGACCTGTCTTAGGCTAAATATCTGATCCGTACATGATCTTCCTGGCATAAATCCACTTTGGCCTTCCGATATTTTCTCTTCTGTAATTTGCATTACCCTACGGATAAGTATTTTTGAGTATATTTTACTTACGGTACTTAGTAGGCTGATACCTCTGTAATTACTGCAGTTGCTTTTATCTCCTTTTCTTTTGTATATTGGTACGATAATCGCTTTTCTCCAATCGTCTGGGACTTCTCCCGTTTCGATACATAAATTTATTAATTCGCACAACCTGTGAGGTATGTACTCGCCACCGTATTTAAGCATTTCAGCGCTAATATTGTCTATAGCCGCAGCCTTACCGTTTTCCAAGTTCTTAATTATATCTCTGACCTCAGTGACACAGACTTTTTCAATTGGGTTTTCTAATGCATTATCTTCTATGTCGCAGTTTTGTTGTCCGATATTTTCACCTCCCAATAGTTCTTTGAAAGACTCTTTCAAAGCGTCTACTATTCCGTCTATATCATATAGCATTTCGCCTTTGCTGTTTCTCATGCTAGCAAACTCTGTACTTTTACTTTCCTTCAACTGTTTATATAATAGTTTCATAATTCCTTCAAAGTAGTTTATTATTTTATTCTCTTCTTCTGTTCTGATTTTCTCTTTACTCTCTTTGACTAGTCGTTTAACTTTCCTATTTTTGTGTCTGTAATCATTTTTAAGTCTAGTTCTCTCCTCATCGCTAAGACCTGTCATGTTCAGCGTTTTATTGTGCGCTTCTTTCTTTTCTTTTTGGGCTGCCGCAATTTCATCGTTCCACCACGCATCGCCAGACTTTTTTCCTACAACCGCTGTACCACATACTTCGGTCGCAGTTTTGACAATGACATCCCGTAATAAAGTCCACGCGCCCTCTATATCTTTATTGCTTATAAGCGCTTCCCACGTTGCCCTATCTATGCTTTCAGTTAACCTCTTTTTAAACTCTGTTTGCACTTCTTGTCTCTGTAAATTTTCAATTTTTATTCGTGTTTGTTTCGTTTTCTTTGTTTTCTTTGTTCTCCATCCCCGCCCTAAGTTTATTTTGCAGACTAAAAGGTAATGATCAGAATTGCATTCGGAACCCCTCATGACTCTTGTATCTTTAACTAGTTCTCTTAATCTTTCATCCGCAATAACAAAGTCAATTATGCTGTGGCTATTTCCTTTACGCCAGGTGTACATGTGGATCATTTTATGTCTAAACCAAGTATTTGTAATAAATAGGCCCTTTTCTAAGCATAAACTAACTAGCTTTTCCCCGTTATAATTTTTTCTTGTTGGATCTCCAAAATTACCTAGCACCCTTTCTGTATCTGTATCCTGACGTTGGACACCGACCCATCCGTTCATATCTCCTAGCAGAATTATTCTTTCACCTTGATCGCAAATACTTATTGTATCATTTAGAGTGTCCCAGAAGGCGTCCTTAACTTCCCTCGAATCGCTATCAACTGGTGCGTAGCACGCTACGATAAATAATCTTCTGATTCCTACCTTAATTCTAGCCCACAGCAATCTGGGTGATACAAAATTATGCTCTATGAGATGATGACTTGCTTTTTCACTCATAATTAAACCGACCCCTTGACTACGATGCGATTCGCTATCTACTCCTGACCATATTTCACAACCGGATTTCAACACCCCATTTCCTATTTTTCTAAATTCGCAACCCTTTTTCTTTGTCTCAGGTACACAAAGAATGTCTAGTTTCCTTACGTGCATAGTTTCTCGTAGTTCTCTTATCTTAAGATCATTCACTCCTCTAGCATTCCAAACACCCAGTCTCCATTCATCGCCCGAAACAAGACCTTTACGCTTACCGTCTGCATGCCTTTGGTCAATCCGAGTTTCAGTCCATTCCGAGGCTACTTTATTGTTTGTATTATTCATGTTTAGATTGTACTCCCAACTATCACCTGTATGCGCGAGATTTGTTTTGCGAGTCGAAATCATGTCCGAATTAAGCAGTGATTTGTCTTATGTTGGAGTCAAGCTGTAACGTCAGTCCCACCAAAACTGGGGGGGGGGGGGATAAGGACATGAGACAGGAAACCGAGAGTCTCAATAGGTGGGTGATTTATGCTGAGAAGGTCACCAGCCTTAAGCAGCGTTTTATTAGATAGGAGTTGATATGCTCCCATTTACCGATTGCCGGCCGACCTCTAAAACACGAGCCAATAACTCTTTTTTTTTTTTTTTTTTAAACTAAAAGTTTCACTGTAGTTACGCGATTTTAAAATTTTTTATTGAATAAATCTGCACACATAAAAAGAGTTCATAGAAAAATAATGAAAATTTTAAAACTTCTTTTAAAATCTTTTGAAAATTTTCTTTTAAAAATTCTTTTCCTATTTTTAAATAAACGACTGACTTCTGAGAGTACTAGAGTTCTTTAAATCCGACAAAAAAAAATTACTATAATTTGGTATATAATAGAAAACTCATCTTTTTTAAAACAGGTTGTAGAGTCTTCCATTTCTTGTCTGTTTGCAAGTTGCACTTTGGTTACGCGGTTATAAAATCTTTTATTTAATAAAACTGCACACATAAAAAGAGTTTATAGAAAAATAATGAAAATTTTAAAACTTTATATTTTGTATTCAGTTCCTTCCCTGTTTTCAAATAACCGACTGACTTCTGAGAGTGCTACAGATGGACTGATTTTTGGGAACAAAGGGCAGAAAGGGACGAATGACACTTGCGTTTCATTTTTTCTCTTTTTCTTAAGTTTGACCGTTGCAGATTTTGAGTGTTTCAAGATTTTTCAAATACTTTCGGATTCGTAAGAGTGAGAACAAAATTCTGGAAATACTGCGCAGTCCTGGATTCATTGGAAACAAATTCTTGAAAAATGAGTAAAAATATTATTATACAATTCAGTAGGAAGTATTACAGTAATCCTTGAAAAATGAAATTCCTTTGAAACCACTGAAATCAATAAACTTCTATTCCAAAGTTTCACTTTAGTTACGCGGTTTTAAAATCTTTTATTGAATAAATCTGCACACATAAAAAGATATGAATTATTCAAACAACTGAGGAGCTTATTACTTTCAAAAGGGCATATACCCACTTATGGTCTTTGTTGGGAAATCGAGAAAAACGTTTTCCAGGATTTATAAAAGAATTGGGTCTTCTGGGTTCCTACATTGTTTTGGTCCTAGGCCACGTACCAAATTACCAGAAGTTTGCATTCTCATTATCTCGTTATCTCATCATCTCATTATTCAGAGACAGGATGCATGCTCTTTTGGTGGTAAAGCAAATGTTTAACTCACTTTTAATATGGGATAGAAATCTTTTTGGGAGGAAACTGATACATATTTGTTCAAACAATTCATTATTATTGTTAATAATATTATCTTTGAACAATGCTAGAAATGGCCGTTTTTTTCCTGAAATTTTCGACTTTTTGTTCACTTTTCACTTTGATTGAGTTAATATTTAACTTAAAAAAAAAAATGATAGCAGTTCGAACAGTAACCCGGTTCGGGTAGTGTTTTTACTACACCCACGACGGGCCAACAGCACGCAGTATTCCCGAACGGTCATACATCCAAGTACTAACCGCGCCCAACTTTGCTTAACTTCAGTGATCTTACGAGAACTGGTGTTTTCAGCGTGGTATCCCAAAAATAGTTGTTTCAAAAAATTATTATTGTCTTATTTTCCAATTAGAGTGAAGTGATAATTAATTAAAGTTCATAAAAGTAATTGTTCAAACAATTTATTATTATTGTTAATAATATTCGTTTTGCTTAATGGTAAAAAGTTGCTAGAAAGTTATGGGGTATTCTGATATGTTTAACTTTGTTTTGCCTTGGCCAATCAAGTCCAACCTGTCCCCACCATTGGGGGGTTCTGGCCAATCACAGGCATCGTAGAGAATACATATATAAGAACAACATAACTATGTTAAGGGCCCTGGAAATCGAGTGTAAATCGTAGATAATGGATTCAGGCCAAACGGCGAAGCCGTTTTGTCTGATTTTTTGTGTACATGATCTAAAGGGTATATAGACTGTTGGTACAGCTCGCTTTTTTCGGAAAAAAATCTATTTTTCATGCAACAA
>CAKNXH010051833.1:0-21967 GCA_932178445.1 Andricus quercusramuli | reverse complement strand
TTTTTTTTTTCATATGTTTGAGAGCAGTTTCAAAGATTATATCTTCGGCAGTTTTCATTTAAAACGTTTAATCATTTCTATGAATGAAAGTTTTCTCTTTTTGTTTAATACTGCTTGTTCAATACTGCTCCCTCTCTTAGTTTTTTCCACCTGTGTACTGCAACGATAATAATCAGGTCGAAAATGACGACAACAAATTATATATCGGCTCTCAAGCACTTCTTTACAGGTTAGCACAGGTTAGGTTGTGTAAATTCGGACATGTGTTGACGTTCGGTAAACTACGAAGGAGTAAGAGAGATAGATGAAACGTGGACCCTCAGCGACGTGTAGCGGGGAAAGACCTACAGAGCCATCTAACGAGCCCGCAAAACAGGACCAGAATATGTGCCCTCGCGGTTGCCTATACTAGTGACCACAGCCTGCCTTGAACAAATTTTCTATATTCTGTATAACTTTCAGGATTTAATATAGAACTAACCTAGAATAACTCTACAAGAATTCTGTAAACTTTATATTGAACTCCGATTTGAAAAAGTTTAATAAAATACATAGAGAAATTTATGAAAGAATGCTGAAAACTTTCGTAGAAATCACAATTGAGGTATTGAAAGTTTGTAATCACATAATTATAAGGTTTAAATACCTCAATTCAGTCAAATGTATAGAAAAATTCTTCAAAAAATGTTGAAAAATCTCATAGAAATTCGATTCGAAGTATTGAGTGTTTGTGAACTACTTCAATCTAAGATCTATAGACTTCAGTTCTTTAAAATGTAGCTGCGCAGTCGCTACTGTGCGCAGGCAGCGACTTTTCCGCATCGCTCCCGCGTGAAAAAAAAAAGAATTCAAGTCTTAGAGAACATTAGCACGCGTTGAAAATTAAAATATTAAGTTTGCCAATAACCGACACATCTCTAAATGGTAAATCCACTACCCGGGTGCACCGGAACGTGCACCAGGTCGTTCAAGACGTCATCTACGAGAACTTTTTTAGAATCTAAATTGTATCAATAGCCAAAATAACTACCAATGGTAGGTCGACGATCAGGATGCACCGGAACGTGCACCAGGTCCTTTGGCACGTATTCTACGAGAACTGCTTTAAAATTCAAATTGTGTCAACATCCAAAATAATTAAGTGTTGAGTCGACGATCCACGTGCACCGAGTCGCGCACCAGGTAGTTCAGCACGTATTCTACGAGAACTTTTTAGAAATTTGAATTGTTATAACCACCAAATCAACTACCGCCGACTTACCATTGGTAGTTATTTTGGTAGATAAACCTCAAGATTTCTAAAGAAATTATCAAGTCAAGCTTCCTTCGATCGTTTTTTTATATTAAGAAAATATGAGAGAAAATAAAGTTTTCATATTTTTGTTTCGGTCTTACGATCCATTTAGAAAAAATTGAAAAACTGAATCAAGTCAAAATTCCTTTTTATTGACGTTTTGGCCCCATCTGTGGGCCTTCATCGATACAAACATCTTAAAGAATAATCAGAGTCAATCATAAATATACGTCGAAGCGAATGACAACATTTTAAAATTTTGTGAAGTCAGATATCATTCTGAAGTTTCAAAAATCATTATGAAGTTTGTAAAAAAGGTATTGGGAAACTATAAAGTCCAAGGAACTTTCACAATATGTTAAAAAAGGTTCATATTTTGTAATTTAAATGCTGTGAAACCGCTAAAAAACTGATGTTTTTTCACAAACTTCATAGTGATTTTTAAAACTTCAGAATGATCTGACTTTACAAAATTTAAAAATGTTGTCATTCGCTTCGACGTATATTTATGATTGAGTTCGATTATTCTCTAAGATGTTTCTTCCTGATGAAGGCCCACAGATGAGGCCGAAACGTCAATAAAAAGGAATTTTGACTCGATTTCTTTTTTAAATTTTTTCTAAATGTATCGTAAGACCGAAATAAAAATATGAAAACTTTGTTTTCTCTCATATTTTCTTAATGGTAGTTAGTTTGGCTATTGACACAATTTATATTCTAAAAAAGTTCTCGTAGATGATGTCTCGAACGACCTGGTGCACGTTCCGGTGCACCCGGGTAGTGGACTTGCCATTTAGAGATGTGTCGGTTATTGGAAAACTTAAGATTTTAATTTTCATCGTTAAAAATTGAAATAGATTCAACTTTGCCCATGTCATATCTTATTTAATCGATTAAAAAAATATAGAATTGGGAATTCAACTTTTAAAATTATTTGCAATGCAAGCCTTTAATTTCATATAACTTATATAAACTTATTCTATATAGCTATATAACATCTTATTAATCTTGAACCTACTAGAATTTATAACCAAAAAAGAATTTGAGATTAAAAATTTGTTCGAAATTTAAAGTTCCCAAAATTTAAAAAATGTTAAAGATCCCGAAATTTGTAATTACCTAAATTTTAAACTAAATTTTCGAAATATGATATTCTTGAAATTACTGACATTATAAATATAAAACTCCAGAAATTTCAAATTTCCGAAATCATTAACCTAGAATTTTCAAATCACAAAAATTTGTCAAACAGCCCTTCACAGCTGTAGCTTATATTTTAGATTTTTTTTTTATACTACAAGTTATGTTAGCTGCGAGGTTTTCTCAGGAGCTCCGAATGCGTAGGTAGGGGGTTCGAGCCCACAGCGAATAATAATTTTAATAGCGTGCGATTATTTGTGTAGTGATTGTTTGTGTAATAGTAAATAATCATGTACTTAAATATGTGAACAAATATTAAAGCATAATGATAATAACAATGATAATAAAAAAGATTTTTTTTTAGGTTAAAAATCGGCCATGATTTTATAGAACTGTTCTCTATAGTTTCGAGACTTCTCCGATGTAGACTGTATATTAGCTGGACTTTTAGATTTTCTAGAACTATTCTACGTTTTTCGCATTTTAGAGAACTCTGTATTAAATTTTGTAGAATAGTTCGATGCAATGTAAAACCAAGAAGATTTTAACTTTTAATAAACTACCCGTCGTATCCTCTACTATAGGACTAGTTCTATAAAATTTAATGAAATTTTTTTTTCCGTGCAGAGATTAATAAAACGTATGCAGACTTAGACGGTCAGTGCATCAAATGTTTTCTAAAATAAAAACGTTTAAACACATCAAGAATATTCTAGAAACTAAATAACTCTTTTTATAGACGCTTACCTCCATCTACCATATTTCAGAAGACTTTTGCGCAATGTTTCCAGATATTGCATCATATACGCTTACCCCCTCTATTAAATTTCTGGTGACTTTTCCACAATGTTGCCAGATATCGCATCATATGATGTAATGAGGCATTAGAATAACCTTGAACTTGTTCACGAAAAATTTTTGGCCTTTGAATAAAATTATTTAAACAGAAAGTAATAAAATCATTCTCGATTTCTATCAACTATATTATACAGTAGCTTTAGATGATGATTGAAAATTTTTAAATATTTTTTTTGTATTTTACCTTATTTTTTCATAAATTAAAATGTTCAACATGTAATAGGCAAAATTGCCCTTTCTAAATAAAAGATGAAAAAGATGCTGAAAAACGATCATATATCTGTGAATAAAAAGGCATGTGACGTCATATCAAGTATTTGTTAAGGAGCGATAAGTGTTGGTCAGTGCATTCTCAATATAAATAAGTTGGAGCACGTGTGAAAAAGCCTGGAATAAAATGCACGCTGTATTATCTATCTCTCTCTCTCTCTCTCTCTCTTGAGTCTCGAAATTGTTTGCAGTATCTTATTTCATGTAACACGTCGAGAAGTTGACTGGAGCTAGCATATGGCAAAAGAATGATATTCAAAACTTTGCTGTTCGACTTACAAAGCGAACTTTTCCGAGTTGTAAGAAAGAAGTGATCTCCTGAGAACGAAAGCAGACTCTAATGAAATGTGTGCAGCTTGAGACTGTCGATGCATGAATGCTGCTTCTGAAATCAAAACGTCTAAAACAAGTCTGGACGTTATCTCTCTAGTCCTTGCTCGCTACTTGATGCCTGAATAAAGCGATAAGAATCCCTAATATATGACCTACTCTAAGGAATGCTTTAGACATTTTCTTACCTATATTATTATTCAATTGCCTTGAAATATTTTTTAATTCTAATTTTTTGTACCTTCCTTTTTTTTGTGCTTGAGTTCTAGAACGTTCTACATTATGAGAAGAGCTGGCCTCCTTTTATAGACTCTTACCCCCTCCACCAAATTTCTGGAGACTTGCGCAGTGTTGCCAGATATTGCATCATATGATGCAACATAGTTCTGGAAGATTCTACATTATATACGATACGTTTGGGATATAATTTTTGCAACGCAAAATGTAATGAGTCATTGAAGTAACCTTGAAATTGTTTACTAAAATGCTATTTTTTAAGAAATTATGCAGTATAATTTGAGTTATAGAAGGTTCTAGACTGCCTAAGAGTGTTTCTTAGTATAATTTGAAGTATTGCATCATATGATGCAATCTTTCCAGAAATTGCGTAGTATAATTTGAAGTATTGCATCGTAGTTCTGGAAGATTCTACATTATATACGACTCGTTTGGGATATAATTTTTGCAACGCAAAATGTAATGAGTCATTGAAATAACCTTGAACTTGTTTACTAAAATGCTATTTTTAAGAAATTACGCAGTATAATTTGAGTTATAGAAGGTTCTAGACTGCCTAAGAATGCTTCTCACTGATTATTTGCTAGCTAAATAAAGACAGGAATTTTTAGTTGAATATGATATCTGCAAGGAAGCAATAAATCAAATTGATAGACAAACCAGGATGCCATGCATAACTCTGCGCATCAAATTTCATCTGTTCGCCGGAAGCGATGAATCATCCTTGTTTTTCTTGCAATAACTATATGGCGCAGTAGAAATTGCCAGGACAATGCAAAATATAACCTTGAAAGTATTTACGCGACATTCTTCAGATAAGAAATAACATTGAAGCTGTTTGTATATGAATTTAGCTGGCACAATTGCGCAATATTCCTGTGACGTCATCATCACTGAATGTTCTAGAACGGTCTCAATGTCAAATAGCTATTTTATTATCATGAAATCAGCTGTAGAATATTCTCGATGTAGATACAGCAGGTCCAGTACCCCTCTTGTATCAATGTAGATAAGGTAGGAATGCATGATGATGTCATCAGAACCCTCGAGAATGTTCTATAAGCTAAAGTGGTTCAGCATCCCTCTTGTAAAAGTGGTTCAGTATCCCTCTTGTAAAAGTGGTCCAGTATCCCTCTTGCAAAAAGTGGCTCAGAACCCGTCTTGTAAAAGTGGCTCAGAAACGGTGGCTTAGAACCCGTCTTTAGCTGGCACAATTGCGCAATATTACTGTGACGTCATCATGAGCTTCAATAATGTTCTAGAAGCTGCAGGATCCTTCGAGAATGTTCTAGAAGCTGAGCAACACGGCCTCCATGCTAGCCTCACACGGACACACGCACACAGGCCACCTCACACATAAAGTATTTACGTGGCATGTTCGAGAATGGTCTCAATGCCAACCTCACATGGACACACGCACACAGGCAACCTCACACAGACACACTTATACTACCTCACACGGACACACGCACACAGGACACCCCACACAGACACGCACTAATACTAATTGGTCCAGAAACCCCCTTACTTATCTACTCAACTCTTTTTGTGCAATATTATGTTACACAAATTGACTTTCTTCAGTATTTGTTTTTAAAAACGGTTTGTCAAAGAAGGTGCTTCTTTCTAAGCCTTTTTGTGAAATTTTGTTGCACAATTTTACTGTTTAATGTTATGTTTTTACTTTAATGTACTTTCTTTTACTCAAATGTGCTTTTAAGAATTCAAATCTTTCAAGTACTGAAATATACATCATTCTTGTAAATGAATTCTTCAATAAAATCTTCAAATCCTCCGAAGTCCCATGAAATCATAAAAAAACTAGGAAATTCTTCGTAATCCCATGAATTTTGCTTTCATTTCTGAAAAGTCCTTGAAATATTTGAAATAATAATAAATCCCTGAATTAATTTTGGTACAATCCGTTGCCTGTCCTTAAATCTTTAAAATCTTTTAGCATTCCTCAAAATGTTTGAAAGCTTTGAATATTCCCTGATAAAATTGAAATTCTAAGCAACTTTACAAATTCCTTTTGAAGCTGTTGAAAATAATTTCAATTCTTCAGATCCCTTAAAATTTGTTGAAATCCTTTTAAATCCCAGAAAATCTGTCAAATCTTTGGAATTGTTTGAACTCTTTCAAGAAAATTGGGTAGAACGGCTTTAGGACCAATCAGCAAGACTTTTATGTAGTAGGTTGGTTAATCCCAGTTCGCTTCTGAATGCTAATTTTTACGAATAGATAATAATATGTCCTTTGCTTAACCTGAAGATATTTAAAGGAAAAACCTATGTTTTTTCCAGAGAAGAAAAAAGAACCCTAATTTCGAAAAAAGTCTGAAAATATTGTTTGATAAAGTGATGAATTGAAAATTACTTTTTTTATAATTGTAAATACTCCGAATTTAGGAGTGTTCTAATGGTTTGAATGCTATGATTTTGTAGTTGAGTACGCTCATCCTTCGCTAGAGGGCCGGCCTCGGGTCTGGTTGGCACAGTAACGAGAGATTTTTTTTATGTCAACACTTAGGATCGCGTATATAACCTTTACTCAGTATGGCACAGTAGCGCCCAGAGAGGCGTGATATAATCAACTTCTGATACAGCACTAACTGTATATAGCTGGTGGCGCTACAGCAAGGGATGAATTTATTCAATATTTGAATTAAACATTTTTTCAGGGATGAAAGTTTATAATTTTTATGACTTAGACTAATTTTTGGTAACCGGGAAATGACAAGAAATACGTTTTTGTCTTTAGAGACCACCCTGAAACATTTAGATTGACAATTTCACTGCTAAAAAAAATATCGCATGCATAGCCCGCGAATTGTGATTGTTATACTGAGTAGTAGCATGACGAATATGGGTCTAAAAATTAACTTGAATATAACAAAAAGTATGATATGTGAAGGAAAAGGTGAACAAGTTGAAAAGTGTGTGTATTTTGGCAGTTTATTTACTACTGATGGAAACATCGATGAAGAGATAGCTAAGCACATAAACGAGAGTATGGAGGTTATCGGCAGTGTAGGAGCCATTATCAGGAGTAAAAATATAACAAATGAAGCAAAAATAGTAATATATATCTCTGTACTTGCACCCACCGTGCTGTACGGTGGCGAGACCTGGACCTACCAAGAAGAGGATAAGAGTAAAATTAACGCGGTTGGCATGAAATTCCTGCGCAATGCTTGCGGTGAAAATATGTCGACAAGATATAAAAAGCCATAGAAACACAAGAGCTTGCATGAGAATATGTGACCCGAGAACAAGTTTAGCGAAAATAATAACTCTCTATGTGTATACAATGTCCCGACGCCGCCCTTCAGGTCACTTGTTTGGATCCACGCCTGATAGTTTGAATAATATTTTTCGAGTTTTATCCTGAAATAGCAATGTAGCGTGACCAGAGAAAAAAAAATTTGGACAGATTTTGAAGCAATTTTTTAAATCCTTAGCTCTAAAATATTAAACTCTACTGCTGATATTTGTGGGCGTCCGCATGAAAAGGGGCCTTATGGCAGGAATGGAGTTACGTATTAGCGCAAATATCCAGATGAATTCCCGACATTTTAGGCTCAAAACGAACCCTCCGAGTTGAAAAACGACTCACCGGGCCATTTTTGAAGTTGTAACTTCAAAAACTCGTTTTTCGAAGAAAACGCATCTAAACTGATTAGTGAGTGATATAAGCCCACATGTTATAATTTTCCTTCAAACATGAAATATGCCTACTTTCGGTTACTTTATGGTTATGAGTATAGGCCCAATAGGTTCACTATAGGTCCCAGTATCAGCCCCTACTAAAGCCCGAAAATCATAATTATGACCTCAAGTCAGAAAAACGCGAATATCTCCCAAACTAGAACCGATCAAAGGGCCCTTTTCGTGCGGACGCCCACATTTACCTTCTGTTACTCAATATAAGTGATGTATTGAAATGTCCAATATTTAAAAGTGGTGTTAATATTATTCAGAAATGTTTTCATTTTAAATTTGAAGTTCAGCAAAAAATTATTATTCAGAGGAAAAGTGGAAAATGTTTACCCAGTGGGCACAAACGGTAAAGTACCTCATCAGAACAGCTCTAAAACATCCTAAGTCAGTCCAAATAACGTTCCTTAAACATACAATCGTTAAGAATACAGTTCGTATAATAAGAATTCAATAAACTTCAATAAATGTTTATTATCTTGAATATATAATAGTATACATTTCATTATTACTTGAGCATTTATGCAATTATGTATTGTAATTTCCTACACCTTTAATTCAAAATTTATTATTTTCCTATAGACAGGCTAGATCGACAATCGACAATCGCGGATCCAATATGGCAGACATGAATCATTAAAAATGTTGGCTCCTTGATCAAATCGGTGGTACTCAGGTTTTTGGGATCGCTGAATCGAAATCTGGTGTTAGATTTTCAAAATTCATGATAGCGGATCCAAATATGGCCAAATATTAATCCAAATATTTAAAATGTTCGGATATTGATAAAATTTGTGATGCTGATATTTTTGGGGTCCCTGAAGCAAAACCTGATGCTTGATTTTGAAAATTCAAAATCGCGGATCCAATATGGCGTACCAAAATTATCAAAAATGTTTAGAACTTGATCGGATTGTTCATATTTACGTTTCTGGGTTCTTTGAAATGAAATATGATGTTGGATTTTCGAAATTCAATATGGCGGACATGAATCATTAAAAAGTTCGTAAAGATAATCGTGGCAGGCACAAAAATCCTTTTCGTTCTGCGAAAAGCCGTTATCCGTCATACATTTCGCACGAAAAGGAAGGAAACAATGATTCGAATGTAATGCCAGAAAAAATAGGAAGGCAACAAATATAATGTGTAAGGATAGCGGTAACGTTCCGCTTTTCGTCGTACCTTGCTTTCAAAAGTACCACCAGTAAGCAGAATTATCATGGCTCATGCTCATTACATGCAATTCCAATAACCGTATGTTTACAAGAAATGTTCAGAAATCCCCCCAAAAAAACAAACTGAAATTTAAAAAAATAGGAAAAAGTATCAATAACCGCCTCGTTCTTGTTTCGTGACTGTGGGTTCGGCTGAGAGTGGCAATTGATAAGATCTATTCACTTTGTAACAGATCCCAATACTACCATTTTGATAATTTGTTTACTTAAGATATGTTACGCCACATTGGGTATATTACGTTTTTAGTTTAAAAACTTCGAATACATAAATATGGATAAACCGATAGAGTTCTAATCATTTTTGATCATTTGTATCCGCCATATTGGATCCGCCATTTTGAATGTTGAAAACACAACACTTGAATTCAATTCAGCGACTCCAAAAATATCAGTATCACAAATCTTATAAATGTGCGAACACTTTTAATAATTCATGTCCGCCATATTGGATCTGCTATATTGGATCCGCTATTTTGAATTTTGAGTATCAAACGCCAGATTCCAATTCAGCGACCCCAGAAACCTAAGAATCACCCATTTTATCAAGATCCGAACATTTTGAATAATTCATGTTCGCCACGTTGAATCCGTCATTTTGAATTTTGGGAATCCAACGTCAGATTTGAAATCAACGATCCCAAAAACCTAAGTATCGTCAATTTTATTAAGGTCCTAATATTTTTATTAAATCATGTCTGCCATATTTAATTCGCCATTTTGAATTTTGAAAATCCAATATCAGATTTCAAATCGAAGACCTCAAAAACCTAAGTATCACCAATTTTAGCAAGGTCTAACCGATTCTGAAAATTTATGGGCGCCATTTTGGATCCGCCATCTTGAATTTTGAAAAACCAACATCAGGTTTGAAATCAGCGATCCCAAAAACCTAAATATCATCAATTTTATCAAGGTCCAAATATTTTTAATAATCCATGCCCGCCATATTTAATTCGCCATTATGAATTTTGAAAATCCAACATCAGATTTGAAATCGGAGACATCAAAAACCAAAGTATCACCAATTTTAGAAAGGTATAAGTGATTCTAATAATTTATGGCCACCATTTTTGATTCGCCATTTTGAATTTTTAAGATCCAACATCAGGTTTGAATTCAGCGACCTCTAAATATACTATGTGCCATTATGCAAAAGGTACGACTTTTTTTGCCCATATATGTGTCACTAGATAGTGAAAATAAATGTTTGGGTACAATAATAAACATTTTTAATTTTCCATGTCCCAAATTTCAAAATATACTATGTCCCATAAGTGCCGGGACGAATGAATATTTCCTCAGGTAAGATATTTTTCAGGGAGGTCGAAGTCATTCTCCAAGTAGCTTTCAACAAGGAATTCAATGGTGATCTTTATTTTGATCTGGACCATGATCTTCACGGTCATTTCAAGGTCAACTTAATTGTATAAAATGGGAAACCCTATTTTTGATCCCGGTAACTAAGACAGCGGTAACTTTTTCCATCAGATATGACCTTGACCAATCAAACCTTTGACCTGGGAAGATCATGGCAAGGTCAAACAACGTACAGCAAGATGACCCGACTGACATGCATTTTTGAAGAAAATGTTCAACGCAAGATTTGTAGCATTTTCTTCTCCAGACCAATTGGTGACCTTACCTTGACTTTGACCAGGACCTTCACCAGGACATTTTCTTCAAGAATGCATGCCATTCGAGTCATCCTGCTGTACGTTTTTGACCTTGCCATGACCTTCTCAGGTCAAATTTTCGATTGGTGAAGGTCATATCTGAACGTACAATTTTCCGCTCTCTCTGTTCTCAGGGTTAAAAATAGGGGTTCCCATTTAAAGGAATCAATTTGACCTTGAAAAGGCCGTGAAGGTCATGGTCAAGATCGAAATGAAGACCACCATTGTATTCCTCGTTATAAGTGCCTCAAAGAATGACCTTGACGTCGCTGAAATAGCTATTTGTGATACAAGTGCGCAAAATAGGCGATTGCCAACGAGTGTAAATTTGTCAGCATGAGCCGGAGGCTCGAAGCACGAGTCGGAGGTTAGCGCACGAGCGAAGCGAGTGCGAAAACGAGGACGAGTGCGCAGAGCTGAAGGCGAATGCTGAAATCACACGAGTCAGCGATTGCCTGTGCGCACGTACGTCACATGCTATTTTTTGCAACAATCTTCCGAGAAAGTTGTTAGGAGGTGGTAACGAAAAATAGTAATTTTATATTGCGTAGAGTGGAGTAAAGAAATTTTGTTGGAAAAAAAAATTTTTCAACCAAATTTTTGAAAAAAATTTGAAAAAAATGCTCTGGAAAAAAATTTTACGCGAAAAAATTGTTGAAAAAAAATTTTGTGAACAAAAATTTTGGAAAAAAAAATTTTGTGAAAAAAAAAATTTGTGAAAAAAAATTTGTGAAAATAAAATTTTTGAAAAAAAATTTTTGAAACAACATTTTGTGAACAGAAATTTTGAAAAAAAAAATTTGGTGAAAGAAAAAATTTGTGAAAAAAAAAATTTGGGAAAAAAAAATTTGTGAAAACATTTTTTGAAAAAAAATGTGTTGGAAAAAAATATTGGCATTTATGCTCTTTTGCCACCAGGAGGGGGGGGGGGGGTGGGGCTACGAAATTCTGAAAACAAAACTTCAATCATTAAAACACTGAGCGCTGCTGTTGTTACGTGTGCCCCCAAATTGTCGCGATGCGGATAGTTGCTTATATGCAAAGTGCGCATGCACGTACATTTCGCTGATGTGGAAAGTATATAAGAATCGAACTGCGCATGCGCCAATATTATTCCCGCATTGTTATCCGGAACGAGTCACTTCGCGTATAATTTAGCTACACGGAACGGAGCACTTTCGAGGTGGGTGTTGCAAAAAATATCTTAACTACATAATATATATAACTATCTTTCTTCAGCCGTCTCGGGACTTTTGGGACACCCTGTATATATAGTAAAAAGATTCATGTTTAACGGTAATTTAATATAACAGCACTTTCAATGAAGTTGAAAATTAGAAAAATTCGCCAAGTATTTTGTGTCTACAAACTGTTTGAAATGTAAAGAAACGTAAACTCTATGAAACTTTTATCGCTAACAATACGAGTAACAATAGGAACCCGTTCCCAACTTCCTGAATCTCGGTCTGGACAAACACAGTATTTTCTACTTAAATCAGTACTTTGCATTTCGAATTTTATCTAATCTCGGTTCGCAATGTTTTGATCTGCTGTTTGAAATCTGTAATTCGGATGTAAGAAAAAAAAATCGAAATTAATTATAGAATTGATGTTTACTTGTACGTTTTTAAATTCTTTTTCATGTGGACTTTGTTATAATTCGTTTGGAGAATAGAAATTCGTCACATTCACAGAATGAAGAGGCGTATTCAACTTCAGACTTATTTATCAGTTTTGTCTGCAATCTGGTGGTTTTGGTAATTTGATAATAATTCATGAGCAATGAACAATACAACTCCGCTGAATATATGCTTCCTTCAAATTTGAACTTTTTATGATATATCAAAAGTTTCCCGGAAGGGAAATTCGTCAGAGAATTTGTGTACATATAAGAACAAGTATAACTTGCAAATCTTATTCTATTTGCAAACATGGACCCTAGGTTGATTAAAAAAAATGTTTTTCGAAACTGAATTTGCACACTAGCCTAAGTTGCACCTTTTTATTCAACAAATTTTGCAACAAAAAACTCAAAATCAGATATGATATAGTGGTCTCCTATTGGTGTTTTGTATCTTTTTATTGATTTTGCTGCCTCATAGAGGAACACTATTAGAAAAATCTGTACTAGATTTAGTATACATGCAATGGAAGCAAGAATGCACAACATGAAATTAAATTTAGTATATGCATAACATGAATTTAGTATGCACGTACATGAAAGTTAGTATATGCGTATATACTAAATTCAGTATACATGTATACGAAATTCAGTATACGCATATGGGCGATTTGCAAATAGATTTCAATTTTGGTGTCCGAGATGTGAGTGAACTGAAGTTCTAAATTATGCAATAACTGTCATCATTTTTCTCAGATATATGTACCAGGATGTAATTTATAACGTGGGAGAGCTGTTTGATCTAGACTATCGATTTTTTCCACTAATTTTAGTCGAAATTATTCTTTTACTTAAAGTACATTATTATAAAGGTTTAAAATTAGGTTTGGCAGGATTAGCGGGTCAAAATAATTCGATTCTTTTTTAAATGTACAAAAGTTGTCTGCAAGTTCTGAACAAATTTTGAAATTATTTCGAATATTTGTCTCAAAAATTATTTTGAAAATTTGTTTAAAAAATTGTTTTGAAATTTTGTTGGAAAATTTGTTTGAATTAAACAAAAAAAAATTTTGAAAATTTATTTGCATTTTTTAAAAATTTATTAAAGAATTTTTTTGAAATTTTTTGGTTTTTTCTAAATTTATTGAAAATTTGTTAAAATAGTTATTTACAAATTTTATTTTTACAATTTAAACTTATCTCCTTGACGTGAATTTGTATAAGAAGAGTAAAGAAAATATCTAATTACAATATTTTATCAAGAAGTTTAAGAAGAATTAAAAAAAAGTACATTTAAAACATTTTCTTCTTTCTCTTCAATGCGACTTCGAACCTTTTACCAGCGGGTGCAAAAAAAGGCTTCGGAGTTGTTAAAAGACTTCAGAGTCGTTAGCTTCGGAGTTGTTGTTTGCAATTTTTAAGTGATATAAAACACACAATTTTTTAAAAAATAATGCCAGCTTTGAAAAAGTGTTTTGTTCCATCAGCCCTTCGAATTTTAAGGGGAAATTTTTTTGAAAAAAAAAATTATTTTGGGTTTGTACCTCTTTTTTTTTGGGAGGCTTCGGAGTTGTTATTCAGGTTAACTGATAGTTTTTCCCGCGTTCTCAGACGACTTACGAGGAATTAATCAATTTCAAGATTCTGGAAACGTCATGTGTTTTTAAAATTTGATAAAAACTACTTATTTTTCATAATTATAATTGATTATAATACAAATTGTCAACGGCGATACCACGCTGAAAACACCAGTTCCCGTTAGATCACTGAAGTTAAGCAGTGTTGGGCGCGGTTAGTACTTGGATGGGTGACCGTTCGGGAATACTGCGTGTTGTTGACCCGTCGTGGGTGTGGTGGACCCACACTGGTAGTATTTATCCACCTAGAAACACTACCCGAATCGGGTAGTGAGGCAATGAACTTTCGAGTTCGAAATGCTAATCAATTTTTTTTTTTTTATAATACAAATTATCACCTCAAATTCGTTAAAATTATAGAGGCTTCGGAGTTGTTAACAAACCGAGGGACAGACATATAAGCATGATTCTTTCAGTCAATATTTATAATCTCTAACAAGTCAGTATTGCAATTTAAACTGCATCATATGTTTAAAAAAAGTGCCCAAGGCCAATATTATAACAAAAAATTTTACCAGTCCTGTCATATTTCAAGTATGTGCATCTGTAGGGTCAAATATATTATAGGAACATCGAATAAACATCGATGGACATACAAATTGAAATCTATTTGAAAATCGCCCATATACTAAATTTAGTATACGCGTTCACTTTCACGTGGGTTCCATCTTCATCGCCTGTAAACATAATCAGATGAAACATGAAATCGAAGAACAAAGTTTTAATTTTCAAATAGTCATATCGTTATGCTACACATACGTTGATAAATTGACTTTCAAAGAGAAGACTTCGCAGATCCTCGCAGAAAGAATCCGAACCTTGTAGCATTACAGAGAACTCAAACAAATGCAGTGGCATCGAATCTGCCACCGGTCACGTTGCCCGACTAGCGTAAATCGGAACGCGCTTGCGCAGCTGAATATATTAAACACGTATATGAATTTTAGTATACAGAAACTATAAAATTCATATACGTGAAAGAAACGTACTGTACACTTAATAAATCTAGTATACATATAACTACATAAAAGTAATTTAGTATACGTAAGTATACTAAAATTATAAAACTGTAATGAATTTAGTAAACGTATAGGAAATTTAATTTGCCCGTGTATACCAAAATTGAAAACATTTCTAACAGTGAAGCCTTGTATAGTGGTAACAATTTCGAAACAATTTTTATTCGTTTAATTGAAAGTTCCTCGATGGAAATATGTCTAATGCAATGTTCTGAACGTTTGTCTGAATACGTTTGTGTGTGTGTCGATGTTTCACTTTTTTGTAAACACGATAACTTGAAGACGGTTGCAGATAAAGGATGAATTTCGAAGGGCTTATTTTCACCACTAATATTTCAAAACTAACCAAAGAATCTCTGAAAATATTAATTACCTTTTTTGAACAATTTATAATATTTTAATAATGGGTTTTTATAGTAGAACTTTTTTCATTAACTTAATTCTAAGTTGATGGGAGGATATAAAAGATTCCTTCACTAGAGAAGAATCGATTGACCTATAATATGAATACATTTTATTAAATGGTATAAGCAAGTTATGGTTATTTATATAATTTGAAAGATCTGTTTCAACAGAAAAACTGTTTTCACTAACGTAATTCAAAGTTCACGCAAGACTAGAAAAGGCTCCTTGATTCAAGACATTTTGATTATCCTATTTGTATTTTCCATTTCCAATTTCTCGATGAGGAAGCAATAGTATATTGCATAGCAAGAAGGAGAGAAGCGTCTTTTCATGGTGAGGGCAATGCTTTCGGAACGAGTGGTAGGCGAAGCCCCGAGTCTACCACTAGTTCCGAAAACATTGCCCTCACCATGAAAAGATTACCTCTTCTCCGTGACATGCACTGTACTTTTTTTGGTAGAGATGCGGAAAATGTGAAGCCTGTTCTGCTCGTGCGCGGATTGAGCGTGATCTCTCTTCTCGAGTCGCCTCAACTAAGCGCAGGGTAAATGTACTGAAAAAATTTGCCCTTGGCGGGAGTTTTGTCAGTGCGACGGGGCTGACGATTCCGACATTTCGTGCTTCTTGCTAAAAAAATTGGCATATCTCAAGCGCGGATCCACGGTGGGGCTATCGGGGTGATCGCCCCCACCAAAGGTTCTTGAATTTCAAGTTTAACTCATGTTTTTTACTTGACTCTTCTTTTCCTTTTTTACTTATGCTCTAATTTTGTTATAAACATTTCTTATTTCATTACTTTTTTTTTCATTTGTTTACTTATAGTATGAGCAAATATAACCGATATACGCAGCTATTACAAAGTAGCCCCCTTCATAACTTTTGGAATCGCCCCCACCAAATTCAGTTTCTGGATCCACCACTATATCTCTGTCTCTTTTTGAATGCGCACTACTGTGCATGCGTCTGCATTTCATACCTAGTATATAATGTTGAGCCTCACACTTTTTTTACTTGCTTCACATTTTTCTATGATTAATAACTTTTTAAAGTTAATTATTGTAATTTGTAATTGGCACAGACATATAAAAATGATGGTAAAACGTCAAAAAGGATAATTCTATACGTAACAATTTTATATATGCATTTTCAGAATGCAATCATAAAAATTGCGTGTTTTCATGTCTCCATAGACAAACGCAAAAGTACGCTTTTTGAGCGGCGTCTGGCGGTGCGTTGGATGAGTTACAAAATAGGGTTCAGTTAGCACGGCGTGGCGTAACGCTATAGTTGCCTAGAGTGAGGTCGTGGTAGACAAAGATAGAAAGAGAATTCATGGCGGATTACTGAGTCGATGTTTCTAACGAAGAGTGTTCCTACCGCCTTGCACATTATACTATGTTGTCTCATTCTCGCTCGTTAGAACAAAAATGCAACAGAGCTCATGCGTACCTTCACCGACTCAAAACGTGATTTTGCATTTTTCCATGGAGACAGTGAAATCACGCCATTTATGATTTTAGCAAAATAAACCTTAAGCTGAATTGCAAAATTTTTTTTAATTGAAAACATTTAGAATCAATATTTCGAATTTATTTTTCAAGTACATACTTCTTGAAAATAGAAAAAAGACTGTATGCAACGTTACATTTGTTTTCAATTTGAAAAATTAGACTGTCTTAGCTATCAATTTTCCTCATACAAAATCGAATTCATCATCTTCTTCAAAACTCACATCGAGACATACAGTGTGCAATGCGAGCGTTATCTGACGCTCGCTACAAAGTAGGGATTTGAGGGTGACATTGCTAAATTGTCACTCAACATCATTCGATCTGGATACGGATTTACAATTTCACAGAGTAAATCTTGCACTTTGATGCAGTGAGGTTCACTAATTTCTCCCAAAGTGTAAGAATTACACTGTGATTGCACGAAAGGCTCCGTTACTGCGCCACAGAGTAATATTTCATCGTTTTTCCGAGTATGTCTTACATGCAACATCTGCGCAGGCGTAAATGACTAGGGGAAAGTTGCCTAAGACCATATTTTTCGAAAATTTTCGATTTTCAGGAACTTTAGAAGCAAAAGCGATTATTGGCATCATAGTTTGATGTTTTCTTTAAAAAGTTCACACACTTGAAAGTTCAAAAAATGTTTAAAAGGCAATGAACTTCGATGTTTAAAAAAATATGTATTTGTCTCGTCTTAGGCAACCCGGTATACGAAGACGGGCCCATTTTCGAAATAAAAAAAGCTTTGTAATTAAACACGAGATATTGATGAATTTTATTCGCAGCGTATTGTTTAAACATATTCTTTACAGTTATGACATATTAGTTACGTAAAATACATTATAAAACGTAAAGTAAGCGTAAATACGGTCTAACAGAAAATAAGTGTAAAAAAAGTTCAAGGACTAAATATTTATGAAAAGTTATAAAATTTCGAATATTATTCATCTCACGGATCCAGAATTTACTGATATAAATCGAAAAAGCAACATAGTTTAAAAATTTTCTTATTCACGATGTAAAAGCAATAAAGAGGTTAGGTCATTACCATCGGGACCATCGGAAACTCACAAGTAAAGCAGATTTCGCTTTTACCTACATTTTTCTAGCCTAACCGGGGCTCGTCTTAGGAATTTCGCATGATCACAATTTTTTAAATATTTGCATCAAACAGCATAAAAATTAATAAAACGTAAGTATCAGTTGCTAACTTTACAAATTTATCTATCAAACAAAAACATAACTTACTCCTTCAAATCATTAGAAGTTATTATATCACAACTTCTAAAACGGGTAAAAGTTCGTTCTCTAACGTACGAAAATAATTCTTCCTTTCTGTTTTTATTAATTTACGTCCATTGCAGGAAAAAACACTTAGGAGGGGGCTCGTCTTAGGCAACTTTCCCCTACAGGTAACATTTTCGCAGCCATAAGTACCGTGGGTAAGACCTCGCAGACGTAGATAACGTCTGTGCAGGCGTAAGTGCTGTATCTTGTGTCTACGTATTCGTATATGCCGTAGGTTGTGTCTACGGATTCGTAGATGCGGTAGGTTGTGAATACGCATTCGTAGATGCCGTAGTTAACACCTGTGCTGCATGAAGTGCTGTAGGTTACGTCTGTGCAGGCCTCAGTGCCGTGGGTAACGTCTACGCAGACGAAAATGCGGTATGTAATGTCTGCACAATCGAAGATGTCGTATTTGTCACGTCCGTGTTGGCAAGAATGCTATAGGTAACGCCTGCGCCGGCGTACGTACCATTTGTAATGTCTGCGCAAACGTATGTGCCGTAGGTAACGCAATGGTCTTAAGATATATGTGACCGTCCGCGAAGAAAGGGACCTAACAGGCAAGAGCTTCAATTCTACAGGAGGAGTGAATGAAGAGGCGATCCAACACAGGAACTCCATAAAGGGACTTCTATAAACCCCCTCCCAGGGTGCTACGTGGTTTATGGAAGTCCCGTAATTGACAATTCATGTATATTTTTCGTTCTAATATTTTTTAACTTATGATTGTTTTAAGTAATCATTTCTCTGTTTTCTGGCCATGCGTTTTTTTTTAAACAAATTAATCTTTTCAGTTTAAAAATCAACTATTTGGGTTAAAATTTATTCATTTTGTGTTCTAATATTTTCAGGCTAATTATTGTTTTCAGTAGATATTTTTCTGTTTTCTGACCATGCGTTTAATTTTTGTTTAAACAGAGGTGTAAAACTACGTGGTTCTGAGTCAGAACCCCCTCCTCCTCCATGTAGACCAACGTGGCCGTGGGTTTGCCCCCCCCCCCCCCCCCAAGAGACCTCGTGGTTTATGGAAGGCCCCTAAGAGGGCCTCACTTTGTAGTTGAATGAAAATTAGAGTTTTTCCGATATAGGATTAATATTTTTTATTATGAAAGAGCAAATAAGAAACTACTGATGGGTGTAAATAACTAAAAATCGTTTTTTTTTGCATTAGGTCCCCTTCTTCGCAGACGGCCACATATCATGTTACGTGCAACTTTGCACGTGCCCAGTTGTGCACGTCGATGGCCGGACGGACAACTGTGCACGTCCAAGTCTACAGTAGCCCATCTGTGCACGTCGGAATTTCGACGTGTACAGTTGTAACTTGTCCAACTGTGCACGTGCGCAGATGTCACTTTCCCAATTGTGCACGTGCACAGATATCACTTTTCCAACTGTGCACGTGCGCAGATGTCCCTTGCCCCACTGTGCACGTGCACAGGTGGCACTTGCCCAACTGTGCACGTTTATGTCCTTACGTAAGGGATTATACGAGGCTGATCTTTTGTAACTACGTATAACAAATTTTTAACAGTTGAAATTATTCAATCCTGGTGGAATGGAGTGTACTAACTTTTTTAAAGTTTGACTAAAAATATTTCAAAGGCTATTCTCATGAAAAACATTCCTACCAAATTATTATAAATATAAGAAAATCTTTCTTTAAATTTACTTTGCTTCCTCACAGAGAAAGCTTGAATTCATTCAATTTAACTTTCGTCAGTTGATAAATGTCTAAGACAATGCCTGCTTCACGTGCATGCAATGGCGCGTTTTTAAGGGGGTCGAACAAAAAGAGATTTTCATATATCTATAATAATTTGAAAGGAATAATTTCATCAAATATTTAAAATATTTCTGAACTAACTTTAAGAAAGTTAGTACGCTCCATTCCACCAGGATTGAATAATTTTAACTGTTAAAAATTTATTATACGTAGATATAAAGGATGACCCTCATACAACACTTATGTAAGGACAAAAACGTGCACAGTTGGGGAAATGACATCTGTGCACGTGCACAGTTTGACAAGGGACATATGTGCACGTGCACAGTTGGGAAAGGGACATCTGTACACGTGCTCAGTTAGGAAAAGGACATCCGTGCACGTGCACAGTTGGACAACTGACATCTGTGCATGTGCAAAGTTGGGCAGGTGATATCTGTGCACGTGCAAAGTTAGCAAAGTGACATCTGTGCACGAACAAGTCCACAGGAGCCCATCTGTGCACGTCGCAATTTCGACGTGTACAGTTGTCACTTGGACAACTGTGCACGTGCACAGCTGTCCAAGTGTCGACTGTGCACGTGCATAGATGTCACGTGCACAGTTGTCCGTCTGACCAACGATGTGCACAGTTACTAATTATTCTCGGACAAATGCAGATATTCTAACCATCTAATTAGTTTTAATTTCGACGCCAGGTGTTATCAATTTCGGTGGTCTATAACGTTGAACTCTGTGGGTTACATACCTATAAATTATTATAAATTATAGATTATAATTAGAATCTATAAAATAGAATGATAGTTAGTTTTGTTCCACTCATTGTAACGTTATTGGGTATACCGATTAATTAACAAATTACTTTTTTTTAAATTAAATTACGATTTTTCAAATACCTTAAATTTTCAAGCCAGTGCCAAAATCGAAATATTTTATTTCGGTATACAAGTGATGCATTGAATTGCGTTGGTTCAAACGATAAAGGCCCACGCTGTGGGTATGAGTTACGCCTGTAAAGCTACTCCCAGATATGCATAAATGTCACCTAAAATTAAATTTTTTATAAAAATGTAAATAACGTTCCCAATGTGGAATAATTATTCTATTTGAAGTGTCTAACACAAAATATAATAAATAAGATGTCATTTTTTGACTATTTAATTTGTCAAAGTTTGACATTTTTCCCAAATATTTGATTATAACATGATAGAATATAATGAATTAAATATTTGTTGTTAACAAAGATATATTAAAAATAACGAAATATTGAAACCAAGCTAAAAAAGAAAAAATATTCAATTTTATTTCACTATATTTACAATGTAAAAATCCAGTTAAAAGTTTGCTGTAACTATATAATCAATTGACAAGAAGATTTAAAAGTAAGTCTTCCAAGGTTTTATTACTGGTACCTGTTGTTGATGAAGCATTCAGGAGAAAAAACAAACAAATTATATTATTTTCAAAGGAAAATTAGAATAATTTAATTTGTTTTCTAAATTTATGTGTATCTCTGAATTAATGTACATTTCTAAATTCAAGCTGTAACATTTTTAATTATTCTTTTTTATTGTGTCAGTATCCCAAGTTGCACCTTTTAGGTCAATAAATTTCTCAAAAAATTGAAATTTCTATTTTAAATTACTGATTGTTTGTCGTTTCTATTTTCTCAATGTCTTGAAATAGTACATTTCGTGACTAGTGTGGACTGGCGGCCTTTTTGAAACGAGCGCAATGTTTTTGTAACGAGTCGTAGGTAAGGGAACGAATTACAAAACATGGCGCGAGTTTCAAAAAGGAAAGCCGTCAGTCCGCAGGAGTCACGAACGATACTTTTCAGAGCAATATTATATTACGACCCAAGGCCAGAAAGTTGGATTTCCGGGCGTGTGTGATATGAAGGCCG
This sequence comes from Andricus quercusramuli, assembly GCA_932178445.1. Taxonomy (NCBI): domain Eukaryota; kingdom Metazoa; phylum Arthropoda; class Insecta; order Hymenoptera; family Cynipidae; genus Andricus; species Andricus quercusramuli. The sequence goes on along the minus strand of CAKNXH010051833.1, from coordinate 99 downwards.
AGGCGAAGCCGAGGCCTCATATCACGCACGCTAGGGCATCCAATATTTCTGACCGTGTGTCGTATACTATTTTTCTTCATCCCCAGCCGAAAGTACGTT
>CAKNXH010051831.1:14989-28196 GCA_932178445.1 Andricus quercusramuli | reverse complement strand
CTATGTCGATGACATCATTCTATGTATAAAAAAAGAACATATTAATCACTAATTGGTACCAAAAACCCTCTTCATCAAGTAGAACGATCAATTACTTTTCAGGTCATCCAAAAAATATGAAAAAGAATATTGTGTTTAATTTGGTTGATAGGGCCATAAATTTGTCGGATAAACGGTTCCATTTTCACAATCTTGATTTACCATCTACTACGATGAGTTATATCTTTCAGTAACCATACAGGTTTTACAATTTTCAATTCTTAACCCCACCTCTCTGAAGAAGATGTTATTTCAACACCTACAGCACCAGGTTTGAACATTGAAGCAGTAAGACCTTTGAAAAAGCGCACGGGTTTCTCAATTTTCAGTTCCTAATCCTACTTCCCTGAGGAAGATGTTATTTTAAAACCTAGACTACCAGGTTCAAACATTAAAACAGTTATATCTTTCAATAACCATACAGGCTTTTCAATTTTCAATTCTTAACCCCACTTCTCTGAAGAAGATGTGATTTCAACACCTAAACCACAAAGTTTGAACATTGAAGCAGTAAGACCTTTGAAAAAGCACACGGGTGTCTCAATTTCAAGTTCCTAACCCTACTTTTCTGAGGGAGATGTGATTTCAACACCAAGACTACCAGGTTCAATCATTGAAATAGTAAATTCTTTGATAACCTATCCGGAGACCTCAAATGTCGATTCTTAACCCTACTTCCCCGAGGAAGATGTGATTTCAAAACCTAGACTACCAGGTTCGAACATCAAAAACAGTTATACCTTTCAAAAACCATAGGTTTTTCAATTTTCAATTCTTAACATTGCTTCTCTGAGGAAGATGTGATTTCAAAACCTATTATTTAAAAAAAATCTTCATTCCTTTTCATTTTTCCTCTTCCATTATATTTTTCTTACTTTTTTTTCTTTCAATTTCTTTTTTATTATTTATATTGTCTGTTTTGTCTCTTTCTTAGATATATAAATATTTTTTTTGTTAATAGCATTATAGTTGCAACTGTTGCCACTCTCCCTCTCAACTAATGATTGACTACGTTTTAGATGTATATGTTGAGAAATAGTGGCAAATAAAACTATTAATAATAACTAGGCAGAATATGTCGACAATAATCCTGTAATGCTTATTAGCATAGCTTTATATTTCACTATTTTCTAATATAATTACATTTCGAAAAAATGGCTAATCATTATGGGACGGACAACCATTGTACCAATAACCCTATAGATAAGGAAATAATGACAGTGAATCTACAGCATACAATAAATATTAGTTTCGGGTAATTTCACTTTATGTTAAATGGTTGTGAGGTTTCCTAAATAAACACTCAACAAGATTAAGATGAAGAGAGATATTTCTTCTTTTATCGAAGTTAAATAATATTTTTCGTTTATAATATTGAAAATTCCAAGTATTTTTTTTCTAATTTCACCCAATGTTTTGCACCTCTATGTTGAAGATACGGCTTGAGATTCTTTTGCTAATAGTAGATGCTACAAAACCCTATAAAATACTATAATACATTTTAAAATCATAGCATTCTGATACAATTTGAAGTCTTTTTCTGGATTCTTAAATAATTCATTGTATGCATTATTCTTTTCATAATTTCCTTCATTTTTTTCTCTTTCTTTTTGTGCTTTGTCTGTTTTGTCTTTTTTCATTTTTTTTTAAATTGTTTTTTCTCTATATTTTTCGCTCTTTTTGTGCTTTGTCTGTTTTGTCTTTTTTTTTCATTTTTTATCTACAATTATTTGTTCTGTGTCCTTTTTTCTTCTTCTTTTACTTTCTTTTTTTTATCATTATTGTCGCTTTTTGTCGATTCTTTCGATAGAAATTCTTCTAATGGACCCCGCACCAAATACATTGAAAAAAGGTCTCGGTGGATTTTTCTAAATTTTGGATATGTTGTAGATCATGCCATCCCCGACAAAAAGTTCTAATGTCAAAAAGTAAAAAAATGGACAGTTTTTCGTCCGTATTACGCTAAAGGTCGTAAAAATGCCGTTTGGGAGAATCGCTGCAGAAACTGCGGAATTGTTCAGCGCCACGCTGATGTGTCATGCCCAGAACTCTGACCTTCTGCCATTATGTAGTTTATGACCCCTGTTAGAAGCGTTTACGACTCAAGGTCAAAAAAGGACCAAGTTTTCGTCCTTTACTAGTCAAAAGTCGACTTTAATTACATTTCCTTGTACGTGACCTCCGTTCAAAGGACTTAATTGCCCAAGGTCAAAAAGTGAATAGTTTTTCGTCCCTATCGCATCAAAGGTCGCGATAAGAGTCCTTTAGGAGAATCACCGCAGAAACTGCGGGACGCTGGTGCCATATTGATATATGATGCCCAGAACACTGACCTTCCACTATTTTGTAGTTTATGACCCCTGATAGAATTGTTTATGACTCAGGGTCAAAAAATGACCAAGTTTTTATCCTGAACTAGTCAAAAGTCGACTTCAATTATATTGCCTTCTGCGTGACCTCCATTGAAAGAACTTGATCCCCCAAGGTCAAAAAGTGGACAGTTTTTCGTCCCTATCACGTGAAAGATCATAATAAATGCCGTTTGGGAGAACCGCTGCAGAAACTGCGGAATTTTTTAGCGCCACGCTGATGTGTTGTGCCCAGAACTCTGACCCTCTGCCATTATGTAGTTCATCTTACCTGGTGAAAATTTTTTATGACCTCAGTTGAAAAAATGACCAAGTTTTCATCCTGATAGAGTCAGAATTCGTATTTAATTACCTTTAGCTATGCTCGTATGTAACCCCTGATAAGAAGACATGATGCCTCAGGGTCAGAAAATGTTGAAGTTTTCCACCTTGCGGCTAGCATGTCGTGTTAAATGCCCTTTGGTAGAATCACCGAAGAAACCGCGGGACCTTTGGTGCCATGCTGACCTATCATGCCTTGGGTTCCGTCCCTCTGCCATTTTGCAGTTTATGACACCCGATAAAAGGTGTTTATGACCCAGGATCATAAAAGGATCAGTTTTTTGTCCTTGCAGCGTAAAAAGTAGAATTTAATTTCCTTTCCTAGTATATGATCCCCGATAAAGAATACTTGATCCCCCAGGGTCAAAGAGTGGCGAAGCTTTCGTCCTTACCGCTATAAGGTTTTATTAAATGCCCTTTGGGAGAATTACCGAAGAATATGCGGGACTCCTTGACGCCACGCTGGTGTATTATGGAAAGAAAGCTGGTTTTCTGTATATATTGTCTGAGTTTACTCATATGATTGTTGCATGTATTGTGTAAGTACGGTAAGTAATTAAAGGCGACTTTGAACGCTTTAAGGACGAAAACTTAGTCATTTCTTTAACCTGGGCCATAAGCACTTTATACCTAGAGTCATAGACTACAAAATGGCAGAGACACGGTATCTTACGCATGATACATCAATATGGCACCAAAGAGTTAACACGACCTTTGACGCGATAGGGACGAAAAACTGTACACTTTTTAACCTTGGGCCATCAAGTCCTTTTCACGGAGGGCACGTACAAGGAAATATAATGAAAGTCGACTTTTGACTAGTTCAGGATGAAAAATTTGGTCATTTTTTGACCTTGAGTCATAAACACTTCTAGCAGGGGTCATAAACTACAAAATAGCGGAAGGTCAGTGTTTTGGGCATCGTATATCAACATGGCACCAGCGTCCCGCAGTTTCTGCGGTGATTCTCCTAAAGGACTCTTATCACGACCTTTGATGCAATAGGGACGAAAAACTGTTAACTTATTGACCTTGGGCCATAAAGTCCTTTGAACTGAGGTCACATACAACGAAATATAATCAAAGTCGACTTTTGACTAGTGAAGGACGAAAACTTGGTCATTTTTTGACTCTGAGTCATAAACACATCTAACAGGGGTCATAAACTACATAAATGCAGAGGGTCAGAGTTCTGGGCACGACACATCAGCATGGCGCTAACCAATTCCGCAGTTTCTGCAACGATTCTCACTAACGGCACTTTTACGACCTTTAGCGTGATAGGGACGAAAAACTGTCCATTTTTTGACTTTTTGGCATGAGAACTTTTTGTCGGGGATGTCATGATCTACAAAATATTCAAAATTTAGAAAAATCCACCGAGACCTTTTTTCAATGTATTTGATGCGGGGTCCTCTGTAGTTAATAGCATTATAGTTATAATTGTTGCTGCACACCCTTTCAAACAATGATTGGTCATGTTCAAAACGTATATATTGAGAAATAGTGGCAAATAAAACTATTAATAATAACTAGGCAGAATATGTCGACATTAATCCTGTATTGTTTATTAGCATAGTTTTATATTTCACTATTTCCTAATATATTTACATTTCGAAAACATGGCCTATCATTATGGGACGGACAATCATTGTACCCATAACTCTATGGAAAAGGAAATAATGACAATGAATCTACAGCATACAATAAATATTAGTTTCGGGTAATTTCATTTCATGTTAAATGGTTGTGAGGTTTCCTAAATAAACACTCGATAAGATTAAGACGAAGAGAGTTATTTCTTATTATGTCAAAGTTAAAGAGAGAAATGATCTTTGTTTATAATTTTGACAATTCCGAGAATTTTTTTTTAAATTTCAGCCAAATTTTTGCACCTCCATGTTAAAGATTTGTCTGGGGATCCTTTTTCTAAGCCTTTGTTTTTCTCTGACATCAGTATTAGAAGGCTGAAAAGCTACTTTTCATCTAAATATTGATGTCAGAGAAAAACGCAGGCTTCACTGAAATTATTTCTATGGAATTTCCATTGATTATACCTTATAACTTTATACAAAAACGAAATCGCCAAAGTAGAAAATTAAGAATTGACAGCTCTTTTGAGTTTGGTGAAATTTAGTGAATTTATAGATAATGTTGAAAATAGACCCATTTCTTTAGTTTTTGATATAATTGAAGGGTAAATATTTTTTCAAGAACTACTCTCTGATAGAAAGAAATTAGGACCTTAAACTTTTAAGTCGGTTATAAATTTTGGTTTTAAGCAGATTAAAAGAGAATTGACGAAAGAATCAAATTTCAAAAAACAATTCCTTTTAAGCTTTTGATTCAAAAAATCTAATATTTCGTTTTTGTGGATTTTTTGGTGCCTATTATTAGGAAAAAATCGCTAGCAAAAACGCCGACATACTCGCTAAGAGTTTTAGCTGGATTGTAGATTATATCGCCAACGGCGATACCACGCTGAAAACACCAGTTCTCGTATGATCACTGAAGTTAAGCAGTGTTGGGCGCGGTTAGTACTTGAATGGGTGACCGTTCGGGAATACTGCGTGCTGTTGGCCCGTCGTGGGTGTGGTGAGCCCACACTAGTAGTACTAGGAATTAAAGAGTGGAGGAATGCAAAAGAAAGAATAGAAGGAAAGAGAATAATGTCACTATGAAGACGCAAAAGCTAGTCCTTATAATCGACTCAGAAAAATTTAATAGAAGCGTATTGAGAGGAATTAAAAAGTGGATAAATGTAAAAGAAAGAATAGAAAGGAATAAAATAATGTCACTTTTAAGGCGCAACTGTGAATTGAAATCAATTCATTTTTTAAATGAATAAATATTGTATTACATTTATAAATTACAGGTGAAAAAAAAAGAATTTCGGTAAATTATGTGAACATTTTTTTTATTAATCTGTTTAAAAGAAACATATTTTGACCGATTTTATATGAAATCTGTCTTGGAACACATTTGAATTATATTAAAATTTTTTAATGTACGTGCATGAATTACACAACCACAAAAAAAGTATACGGAGCCAAAAAACGATCTATCAGCATAGTCGAAATCAAATTTTTGAAATTTCCTGCCTACCTTTTTTTTGGTTCGAATTTGGATTTTTGCTTTAGGTCAAATGTTTGCAACTTGACTGCTAAACATCTGAAACCGTTGTTAGGGTTAAGGGAAGGAGAGGAGATGTTTAGTAGCCAACTTGCAATTAGAAGAAATTAAAATAATCGAAAATAAAGGATGCAAGTATGAAATTAAAAATAACCATGACAAAAGAAATTGAAATTTTCAAACTTATGTTGCATACGGAGAAATAGAAATCATGTAAGTGCACGCATTTTGTGGAATGAAAAAAATGGAAAATATGTTCGCCTGTATGGAACACAACACAAGTGGCGTTCGTTAAGGAAATAGAAAAGAATTGGTTTTGGAGATAAACCTATTCTTTCGTTTTGCACTTCTCTTGATGGAAAATTAGCACATTTAAAAAAATTAAATAATGCTCACTCTTTCGTTTAAATATGAAAGTATTAATGTTTTTGAATTCTTCTCATCTTACCGGGCCGAAAGGGAAATGGCTTAATGGTATAGAGTGATTTTTGGAATGACCGTAATGTATTGTGTCTACCTTGATAAAATAAAAAAAAACAAGAACAGAAAAACCTGGTAGGCATTTTAGGGCCTCTCACTTTCTGGCATAATTTATTTTTGAAATTATCCTCATGATTTTTACCAGTATTTCGACAAATATTGCTCTTGGAGGAAACCCCTTTCTAGAGAAATTGAGGCCCGGGAAGCGTTTGATATGGCGACTGACACTTGCGGCCGTTAGGGGCGCTAGTGAGCGTGGAGGCAGGCTCTAAGGCCTAAGGGGAAAAGTGCTCGAAGTTATGAAGATGTATGTTTCAAAATATAATTGAATTTGGGGATAATTTTTCACGTTTCCAATTTTATTATTAAAAATATTCATCAAAAAGTGATTTTAAATAAAAAAGGTTCCGTTTTGTCATTCTTCATACCACCGTATTTTTTTAATTTAATTTTTTCAAACTTTGAAATTTGGATATCACGCGAGACATTTAACCAAAAATTTTTGCATTTTCGTGCACTTGTCTCCTTATTACATCTGTGCTCTCAGCTGCACATTTAATTAAAGTAGGCAATGTAATGTTCTCCTCAACTATAGGGAAGCAGAAATATTCAATTAGTTTTCTGATACGTGATTTCTATTAAAGATATTTCGGATCTTTAATAAAGAAGAAAAAGGATGACCACAAGAAGAGACGGAGGAGTATTCAGACTTGCCTTTCTACGAGTTTTTCGTAGAAAATCATCAATGTAGAAATGAAAAGAATTTCCGTAATGTAATTGTTCTTGATTTAACGTCTGGGAATAACAATTTAGAATTTTAAGGAAAAACCTTATTTAATCGACTTCTTCCAGACCATTTAACCATGGTCTGGAAGAAGTCGATTAAATAAGGTTTTTCCTTAAAATTCTATATCAATGTAGAACTTTTCAAGCAATATTAAACACGGCGTGCCTGAACGGGTGTTAAATAAAATTTCCATAAACGTCTCAGATGTTTGCAGGATCTTGGAGTAGAACATAAAGGCGGATTTTTTGAACAAAACTGGAAATATTTCGTCGAGCTCTATCAAAATAAAACTGGTTTGAAGGTTTTTTATAAATTATTTTTTTACTAATTTCGTAACTAAATTGGCTCTCAAATACTTTTTTCAAAGTTACGTATCAGCGAATCTTTACGTTAATTTTTTGTGTCAAAGCACTTGATTTAAACAAAAATGTCTTGCTTATCCGGTGTCGCTATTTTATTTTCAGACAGCTACATAATTTTTCGCAGGTCAAAAAATGGTCTGGTTTTACGCAATTTTCAGATAATTTTCACAATTTTTTTGGAACGAGCTAACGAAACTAGATATGCGGGAATATTTTGCATGACTCAAGTACTCTTAGGGAAAAAACACGTCCATTGACTGCACATTTATTTCTGATTCAAATTTCACTGATACAGTCGCTATACGAAAATGTCGTTTTTACCTTCTTTTCTGATTATTTTTGAACGATTGCAGCTTGATTTTCGTGAAAAATTAGAATAACTTTAATTAAGCTGTGAACTCATGGATTTATTTAAATAAGTTTCACATCATTCTAAAATTTTTACAATAATTTGAAAAATGAATTCTTGAGCACTGAAACCTAATTGAAGTTTTCAAAAATATTTGTATATTTTGAACCAGAAAATAAACTTAGGTATGAGAAGAGTTGTATTCGCAAACAGCCCGCAATAATTGTTCTTCATAATTAGAATTCGCTCTTCGAACTTCATACTTCCCCCACGTGATCTTATGTCATGATGAACGGATGCCATTGCTTGTTTATTACAGAATCCCAAACCATGCTGATGAAATATTATCATCAGACAAATTTTTTATAAAAATAATTTACGAACGTGAACAGACAAGCAAATCATTGTTTCTTGATCATTTATGTTTATTCTTTATTTATTTACTGTTTTCTGGATCGAGAGAGATGATTTCCATTATAATTAAATGCGAGAATTTTCATTGTTTTCAAGTCGGAAAATTCTTACGAAAAAGAGTACAAACAAAAAGTTAACGAAAATGGAGCTGCAGTCGTTCAAAAAGAGTCCGAAAAGAAGGTAAAACGACAATTTCGTATAGCGACTGTATCAATTGAATTTTATTTAGAAATAAATGTACAGACAATGGACACGTTTTTTTCGCTGATAGTACTTGATTCAGACAAAATTTTCCCGTTCAGTTGGTTTTGCTAAAAGTACTTGATTCAAACAAATTTTCCCTCTCATTTGGTTTCGTTAGCTCGTTTTAGAAAATTGTAAGAACTTTTTGAAAATTGCTTAAAACCCATCTATGCCAAAACATCCCTGTTTATGTTCTACTCAAAGATTCCGCAAAGATCTGAGATGTTATGAAAATGTCATTTGATTCCCGTTCAGGCACGCAAATGATACAAGAAAAGTGTCACTGGCTCCTGACAGAAAGAAAAATAGAGCAAAGTTTTTGGTCATAGATTTATGTGAAAACAGTCTCCCAGTTTGAGTTCTGACGAAGTTCCGGAATGTCCTAAGTCTATTTAAAGCATTATCTATTACTTTAACATCTCTGCGTATAAAACCAACCATACACCCAGAAGATAATATTGTTAAAGCAGAGTAAATTTTGCTTCTGAATATATTTAGAACACTTTCTAGTTGTTTTCAATTTGAAAATATAAATTTTAAACCAAACAAATGAATTTTTAACTAAGATGATGAATTTTCAACCAAAAATATTCATTTTTAACCAAACAGACAGTGGAATTTTCAACCCAAAAGATTATTTTGAAACCAAAGAAGACTCATTTCCAAAAAGTATTACGAATTTCCATCCAAAAAAATCACTTTTCAACCAAGATTAGAATCGTTAAAATGTCAGAAAAATAAATGTTCAACCAAAAGCAAAAAAGTAATTTCAAAAAAACAAAAGAAGTGATTTTTTGACAAAATAATTCATTTTGAAACTAAAAAAACCGAATTCAAAAAACAAAAATATAATATTTCAATTCGCATTAGAAAAGTAAATTTAAAAAAAAAAGTTTTTGGAAAAATTGATGAATTTTCAATTAAAAATATAAAATTTCAAGCAAAAATCGAATTGTTATATCTTCAGTTAAAACAATTATTTTTAACTAAAAAGGAACGAATTTCCAGCCAAAGAAATTATTTTTTAAACACAATGATGAATTTTCAACCAAGAATATGAAATTTCGTCCAAATAGTGGATTTTTCTATCCAAAAGATCAATTTTCTATCAACAAAAAAAGCGAATTTTCAACTAAACCTTTTTTCCAATGAAAGAAATGAATTCTCAATAAGAAATAGACTAGTTTAATTTCTTACTGAACAGATAATTTTCTAGAGAAAAAGATTACATTTCTATAAAAAAAAAGGTAAATTTTCCACCAAAAATGGAATAGTTATTATTAATTTTCACATAAAATTATGAATCTTTAAATGAAAAAAATTTAATTTTTAACCAAACACATGAATTTCAAACTGAAAGGCTAAATTTTTTTACCAAAAATAAAGTAGGATAATTTTCAGTCAGTAAAATAAATTTCTAAACAAAACAATCTTCAGCTAATGAACTTGCACTTTTCCGAAGAAAAAATCAAATTTTAAACGAAATACTATAATTTTCAACCAAGAAGATTTTAATATTTTTTGATAGAAATTTATTTCTATCAAAAAATTTAAATTTTTGACTGACTTCGGTTGAGAAAATCTCGTGCGCCACGCTAGATACTCGTAAAGCACGAAAATCGTGATTTTCAAAAATTCTTTAAAAAAAAGGGCCCAATTACAAGAAAGCCGCTATACGCGTCAAATATTTTTCGAGATTTCTATCGATTTATACTAGTCTTATCTCAAAGTCAATGTCGCAGAGCAGGCCTTCCCCTTGTAAGTAAGAAGAATCTCATTTTCAACGAAAAAGATCAATTTTCAGCCAATAAGATGAATTTTTAATAATGTTCATGAATTTTAAACCAAATATTTGAATTTTCAAAGTTTTTTCCAACTAAAAAGATGTATTTTTCACCAAGAAGATTGGATATTCTTCCACAAAATTCGAGTTTTGAATAAAATACAGCAATTGTAAACCAGATATATGAATTTTCAACTTAAGAAGACAAATTTTGAAGCAAACATGTACGATTTAAATTTTTAGTTAGAATAATTAATTCTCATCTAGAAAACATAATTTTTAACAAGATTATTAAATCTTATACAAAAGAAGCGGGGTGTGGCAGCGGTGAAATTTGGTGCTGAATTTTTCTGATAATTGTGGTGAAATTTGAGGTGAGTGGATTGTGGGTGTATGTAGAGGGGTTCGTTTGTGAGGGGATGATTGAGAGATTAAAAGATTAGCAAGAGGATGAGGATATTTTTGGGGATCAGGACATATTTTTTTGGAAGTTGAGGTTAGGTGGGTTTGAGGTTTGTGACAGGGTGGGAGGACCAGGTTGGTCGTAGCAGGGAAGGTTAGAAAAGGAGAAAAGAAAGGCAGATAGACGCGAGGATAGATGGAGACAGAGAACGATAGAAGGCCGGATCGTTTGAATTGGATTCATGGCTAGCGGAGGAATACCATCAAGGAAAGCAGGGATTCAGATCATGAAGTTTCCAGTACACCGAAAGGGGATAACAAAGAAAGGAGGGCAAGGGAAAATTTAGAGATAAGGATGCAGATGTTGGAGCAAAGGCTAGAAAAGAAGGAAGAGCCTAATAAAAAGGTAGATGAGTTGGAAGGTAGAATAAAAAAAATTGAAAGCTCAAACCATGAGTTTGGAGGTGGGGGGAGTGGGAATAAGGAGAAGGATAGGCTGAGAAAAATAGAACAAAGAATAGAAAGGAAAGAGAGAGAAGAAAGAAAAAGAAACATAGTGATAAAGGGTCTAAGATTAGAGGGGAAGGAGCTGATGGAAGGAGTGGAAGAAGTACTAAAAAGGATTGATGCTAAGGTAGAGATAGAGGAAGTGCGAAGTGTAGGAAGGGAAGAGCGAAGAGGGGAGAGAATGGTACTAGTAAAACTAAAGAAATGGGAACATAAGAGGGAAGTGATGACGAAGAAGATGGTTTTATATGGAAGCTCGGAGAGAATAGAGGATGATTTGACATGGGTAGAAAGGAACATGCAGTATAAGTTAAGGAAAATAGCCGAAGAATAAAGAAAAAGCGAAGAAGAACATGGGTTAAGTATGGGAGAATACAGATAGAAGGTGTATGGTAGAATTGGGACGAGGACAGGGAAGAGATAGTAAAAAATGAGGTGTCGGGAAACTAGGAGAGAAAGGAACGGGAGGTAAAGAAATAAGAATTAGTCAGAAACAAAAAGAAACAAGAAACGAAAGTAGGGAAGATTGGAGGATATGCTACTGGAATATAGCAGGCTTAGAAAGAAAGGGCCGAGAAATTTGACACAATGGGATGTAGTTGTAATGATGGAGACGTGGCTAGATGAAAAGGGATGGGAAAGAGTAATGGAAAGATTACCAAGAGGTTACAAATGGCAGGTTCAAAATGCAAAGAGGAAGAATAAAAAGGGCAGAGCAATGGGAGGAATGGTGATGGAAGTAAGAAACGAATGTATAACAGAGAATGATAAAAAGGAGTTGAAAGAACACAAAGAAGTATTAATAGTAGAAGAGATAAATATGGGAGGAGAGAGGTGGACGATAGTGGGGGTTTATGTGAACGGTGATATGCAGGAGAAATCAGAGGTGATGAGAGAACTGATGGAAGAAAATAAGCATGAGAGTAGGCTAATAATAGGAGGTGACTTTAATGCGAGAACAAGAGATAGAGGAGGAAGGGAATGGGATGGAGAGCGAGTAAGAAAATCCAAAGACAAGATACTGAATGGGGAGGGAAAGAAGTTGTTGAAGAGCCTAGGGGAAATGGGATGGTTTATCCTGAACGGAAGTATAGAGGGGGATGAGGAAGGGGAATTCACACGTTCAGGAGGAAAGAGGGGAACGGTAATTGATTATGTGGTAGTGGACGACGAAGTAAGAGAGAAGGTTAAGAGACTAGAGGTGGGCAACTACATAGATTCGGATCACTTTTCCATAATAGTGACGGTAGAGGGAGAAATGAGTAATAACAAAAACGCTAAGAAGGAAGCAAAAGTGAAAAGAGCAGGAAGAGGGGATTGGTCAATGGAAGGTAAAGAACAGTTTAAAGAAAAAGTCAGGAATATCAAAATGGAGGAAGGAAATTTAAACGAGGAAATGGAAATAATGGTAGGAGAAATAAAAGGAGCATTAGAGTGCACAAGCAAAAAAATAAGTTAGTGAAGGAGGGGATAGAAGTGGATGGGATGAGGATTGTCAAGAGAAGAAGAAGGAAGTTGAAAGGGTATGAAGAAAATGGAGAAAAGGGACAAGTAGTGGAGAAGAATATAGGAGAAAAAAGAAGGAGTATACTGAGTTGTGTGATCAAAAAAAAAGAGGAAGAAAATAAAAGGTTTGAAGAAGAAACGGAGAAGGCTAGGACGGAAAATGAGGTTTAGGAGGTGGTAAATAAAGAGAGAAGAAGAAGGAAAAGAGTGAACCAGGATATTGAGATTATAGAATGGAAAAAATATTGTATGGAATTACTAGGAGGGGTAGAGAGGAAAGTTAGGAAAGAAGGAAGAGATGGTAGGGAAACAGACGAGGAGGAGGACATTACAAGAGAGGAAATAGTCAAGTTATTAGGGATGATGAAATATGGAAAGGCACCTGGTATAGATGAGATTCCAAATGAAGTATGGAAATATGAGGGGACAGAATTAGAGGAATGGGCATGGATAATGTGCAATAGAGTATGGAGAGGAGAGAGGTGGCCAGAGTTATGGAAAGAAGGAGTAGTG
>CAKNXH010051831.1:0-11515 GCA_932178445.1 Andricus quercusramuli | reverse complement strand
TATATATATATATATATATATATATATATATATATATATATATATATATGGTCTGAACTACTTAGTAAATGAGAGGATTAAAAGGGAGAAAGGGGACAATGATAGCTGTGTTCGTGGACTTGAAGGCGGCGCACAGTGGGCTAAAGTGAAAAAGTTCGTGAGAAAATCGTAGAACTGTTGATAGCCTGCAGGGATGAATTTTGTTTGGAATTACAGACAAATAACTATAGAATAAAGGAAAAATACGGAAAAGCTGACAGAATATATTTTTGACCTTGAAAATGTAGGTTAAGTTTGACATTTTTTGCCAAAAAGTTGTATTATTTGATACCATAGGCGCCCAGACATTATACTTAACATGCTACATATAGTTTTTCATAGGTTTTGTCATGCCGAATCCGAATCTGGGCTTTAAGTCAGCCTAGGACTTTCTGTTCGCGAGAAAAATGCAATTGAATGATCTATTTTAAACCTCTGTGGCACGAATGATTTCCAGTAATGTAAATTCGACTATTTGTCGTATTAAAGAGGTTTTCGGGTCGCTGATTTCGAATATGTAGTCAAAATGTCAAAATTCAAAATGGTGGATCCAATATGGCGGACCAAAGTCGTAAGGCCGAGCTGATATGACTGAAAATTACTATACTGGGGGTTTTTGGGTCGCTGATTTCGAATCTGAAGTCAAAATGTCGGATCCAATATGGCGGACAAAAATTGCAAGACCCAGCTTATATGACAAAAAATTACTGTACGGGGGGTTTTCGGGTCGCTGATTTCGAATCTCAAGTAAAAATTTCAACATTCAAAAACGAGGATCCAATATGGCGGAATTTCAATGTACTAACATAACCGATTTCATTGAAAATCGCTAATCGTGTGAGTTTCATGCAGCCGACTTCAAATCTAGAATCAAAATTCAAAAATTTTAAAGGGTGGATCCAATATGGCGGACCAAGCTTGTAAAAATAAAACAGATTTGAATGAAAAATATGACCTGGAGGTTTTTTTAGGTCTCTGAGTTCAAACCTGAAGTCTAAATTTGAGCATAAAAAATAGTGAATATTATATTTCAACCTATTATACTTACGGTTTATTTTATGTTAGTATTACATTTAAAACCTTATTTTGCTTAAAAAATTTTTCGCAATGCTCTTTAACTATCTTTCCTTCACTTTCAAAAAAAAAAATACTTTCAGTTGCATATTTTTCTTGATAAAGTGTGACTTTTACTTAGTGAATTGATGCATCGCTTTCGCTGTTACTATGGTTTCTTTCATCATCAGTTTCGCTAAAGAAATATTCGAAATTGAATTAGGAATAAGTAACGCTTATTTATATGTTTTAAAAAAAAATGAATTTCATTCTTACTCGCTTTGAACAAATTGTTGCATATTAGTTGAAATCTCTGGTTTTCTAAAGAATTTCAAGCGGTTTTGTATGAGTATTAATGAGATCTTAGGATCTGTAAGGTAGATTGCTCGATTAAATACATCCACTATTCGATTTTTTCTACTATTCTGTCGTGAATGGCACGCCATATTTCTTCTGTAGAGTATGTGCCAAGATTCGTTTGCATCCTCTGAATAATAGACAATGGGAAGAGGAAATTGTCTTGCAATCTCACATCCATGTTTAAGCAGCTTATGCAATGTGGGACGCATTCGGGCCCAAGAATACAATTGATAATGTAAACAATATGTTTCCCAGCAAAATGCCTCAAGCTTTTCTAATTTTAGGAGTTTTTTGCATTTAAAAGCCGACAATATTGTAGCAATATTATTGACTAATGTAGCGTCAATTTCTAGAGCTTTAGCAAATACATCTGGATTTTGAAAACATCGTCTTGCAACATTGCCAGTGTTTGTAGTTCCATGTCCCTGTAATACTTGATCCACTCGAACCCCTAGGTTTTCATAGAGATTCTTCTGGACAATAATTTTTCGCCGTTGGAATTGTACTGGAAAATACAAATGCGTATATCATTTGACAAAAATGCAAGATGTTTAACAGATTGTAGCTGAAAATAGTAAATTGTTAACTCACATTTTGCATCCTTTCGCTCGTCCCACAATTGAATTTCGATGCGATACGATATATGAAGAAGATGCTCAAACGCTTTTATTTCGGCATGTAGGAGTCCCAAACCAACCTTCAGCAATGATTCTTCAGGATCAAAAGTATCTTCTAAATAATCTAAATTACTGAAACCGTGTGCAATTCGGAGACTTATGGGACACCTACTACTAGCTTGGTTACCCAAAATAGTATTAGCGCACTTTCCATTGAACAAAGTCTGAGACACATTAAATTTTACTTTCACAACTTTTCCATTAGAAATTTGAATTTATGTGGTAAAAGATGTTTTATTTCTTTGTTCAAACGGTTATATTCTTTAATAGTCGCTTCATTGTCCTCTTTTTCCAACGCTATTCTCAGAGGTCGACAAAAACGAACGCTCTGTGGTGTCGGATTCACCAAAGAACATTTATCATTCAAGCTTCGTAGTTTCATTATTATCATACTACTAACAAACAGAGGTTGCAGAGGGTTATCGTTTTCGTTTTCGGAATTCTCATTCTTTTGATGTAGACTTATGTGGCCTGCTGAGCTGTCGAAACCCAGTATCACCATTAGTTCTAAATGACGCAAATTGTATTCATCCCAATCTGAAGCCACACTATCACACAATCGCTCAGCAGATTTTTTCAAAATTTCTTATAAAGGGACAGATACTTCAGTTTCTGATGTTTTGTAATTTTTTGGCTGGCATTCAAGCATTGCCTCATGTACGTAATCTTATGCTGGGTAAATAGGACTGTTTCGAGCTCGAGTGTCGTTTACTAATGCTTTATATCTGGCTTTTAAATAATCATATTCTAAATAGAACGCTAAGGCAGATTCTATAGAATGTCTAACATGACCATTCATTTCAATTGAGTTCACGTACTTGTCTGTATCAGGCGTAGAAGCGGAGCGTTTTTTGCCAATTTTTGCAGCTAATTCAATCGTGGATAAGTTGTAATTATCAGATGACAGTAACTCATTTGCTCGTCGAATTATTGTTCTTCTTGAGGCTTCTGCGATAGGCGCACCTTTTCTACCAGTATTTACACTTTTTTTATTTCTTTTTGGTGGGCGACCACGCTTGTTGCTCCCTTCATTTAAACTTTTATTACGCCTTGAACTCATTTTAGAGTAATGAACGTAAAAGTGTCAATTACAGTAAAGAATAAAGGTTATATTGTTTTGGGTCATACAAATTTGATGATGACATTGCGTTTCGATAGCTCATCAAACCACAAAAATTCACATCAAATTTCGAATGCTTGATTTAAACTTTAGATTTGAACTCAACGTCCTCAAAACCCCCTGAGTAGCACTTTTGATTAAATCTGTTTCATTTTTACAAATTTAGTCATCCATATTGCATCAGACAATTAAAATTTTTCAATTTTTACTTTAGCTTCGAAATGGACGACTTAAAAAAAAACACAAGTAGCGATATTGAATAAAATTGGTTATCTTATTGCACTGAAATTCCGCCATATTAGATCCTTCTTTTTGAATCTTGATATTTTGACTTGAGATTCGAAATTAGCGACCCAAAAACCCTCCGTACAGTAATTTTTGGTCATATCAGCTCGGTCTTACAATTTTGGTCCGCCATATTGGATCCGCCATTTTGAATTTTGACTTCATATTCGAAATAAGCGACCCGAAAACCTCTTTAATACGACAAATAGTCGAATTTACATTAGTGGAAGTCATTCATGCCACACAGGTTTAAAATAGATCATTCAATTGCATTTTTCTTGCGAACAGAAAGTCCTAAGCTGATTTGAAGCCCAGATTCGGATTCGGCATGACAAAATCTATGAAAAAATATATGTAGCATGATAAGTATAATGTCTGGGCGCCCATGGTATCAAATAACACAACTTTTTGGCAGAAAATGTCAAACTTAACCTACGTTTTCAAGGTCAAAAATATATTCTGTCAGCTTTTCCGTATTTTTCCTTCATTCTATAGTTATTTATCTGTAATTCCGAAGAAAATTCACACCCCTAGCTCATTCCTGTCAAAAGTTCTACGATTTTGTCACGAACTTTTTTACTTTAGCCCACTGTGCGGCGTTTGACTCATTAGACCGAGGCGAGATAGAAAAAGTTATGGTGAAAAAGGGGATAAGAGAGGGATTAATAAAGAGAGTATCGGAAATTTTTAGAGAGACAAAAAGCAAGGTAAAGAGAGGTAAGGCAAGGATGTCCTCTGAGCCCGCTTTTATTTAATATATTAATATCAGACTTGGAAGAAGAAATGAAGAGAAAAGGGTGGGGAGGAGTTAGGATGGGGAGCGAAAAGATATATACACTGGCATACACAGACGATATAGTGTTGATGGCAGAGGATGAAGAAGGGATGGCGGGCTTACTTACCGGATTAGAGAAATACTTAGATGGAAAAAAGTTGAATTTAAATGTAGAAAAGACAAAGATAATGAGGTTTAGAAAAGGAGAGGGAAGAAAAAAAGAATCGGCGGGAAGATGGAAGGGAAAAAATTAGAAGAAGTGAAAGGGTTTAAGTACTTGGGATATACCTTGCAAGCAAATGGAGATCATAGAGCTCATATAAGAGAAAAGATAAAAAAAGCAGCAGGGGTAATGAAACAGATATGGGGAATAGGAAAAAGAAGATTTAAAAAAAATTGGAGAAGGAGAATGTGGCTATTTGATACGCCGCGCCGGTATGGCCAGTATTAGGTTATGGAGCAGAGATATGGGAATGGAAAGAAAGGAAAGAAAGGAAAGAGATTGAAAGTTTACAAGAAAGGTATATAAGGTGGACGCTAGGGGTAGACTGCAGGACACCGGCATATATGGTGAGAGAAGAAGCGCAAAGCGATAAATTAAGTACTAGAGCAGGAAAAAGGGCATGGAATTTTGAGACTAATCTGAGGGAGGGAAAGGGAGGGGAGTTAGCGAGAAGGTGTTTGATGGAGGTAGAAGAAACTAGAGGGAGGGCCATTGAATTAACGAGATGGGAGGAAGAAAGGAGGGAGTTCTTTACGGCTAGAGATATAGAAGACGGGACTGGAGTCAACTATGAAGAAGTGGAAAAAAGGGAGAGGGAAAGACAATTAATAGAAATATGGGGGAGGATTGAGGAATCAAAATATAATATATGGTATACGATAATAAAAAGGAAGGAGTACCAAAGTATTTAGAAAAGGGATGGGGAGAGAAAAGATGGACAAGAATAGCAATATTTAGATTAGGAAACGAGGTGAGGGCAAGTATGTATTGGGAAAAGAAAGATAACAGGAAGTGCAGAATATGTGAATGGGAAGAGGAAACATGGGAGCATGTATGGGAAGGATGTAGGAGAGGAATGGAAGATAAAGGAACCTGGCAAGAGAATGTGGTAAAGATTCTAGGGGAGGATGGTTTGGGGGAAGACTGGATGAAGGAGTTAGAGGATGCTAGGGGAGCAATTGAAAAAGAATGAAAGAATGGATGCAAAAAATGGCAAAATGGAGGTGCAAGAGAAATGAAAGAAAAAGGAAACAGAAGTCGCTTAAATTAGAAGCGTAAAGATTTGTAAGTAATGAATATGTAATAGCATAAGTAAATTAAGATGCGTTTGCGTTACCGCTCTCTTTCTCTCGCTTGCATTCTCGCTTTCGATCACTCGCTCACTCGTTCGCTAACACGTCCCAAATTGCGCTAGCGTCAAAAATAGATTTACGGCGTTCGATATAAGATTTTATGTAAGTAGGTGTAAATAGTTGTAAGTAGTGAGGATAAAATTTTATAAAATATGTAGCAGGAAGTGTTGTAAGAAATGGAAGTCATGCAAACCCTTAGGGGACACATTATCAATTGAAAAAAACTATAATGATGAAACATCGACCAAATAAATGAATTTTTGACAAAGTAGTTCCACTTTCAACTAAGTAGTTGAATTTTCTAACAAAAAAGGTGAATTCTCAACGAAAAACGTGATATATTATATTTCAGCCACAAAACAGATTTTAATTTTATACCGAAAATAGTTGAATTCAATCGAAAAAGATGAATTTTCGACAAATCGTTCAAATCCTCAACCGAAACAGACTAATTTTCAAGTAAATATTTGCGATTTTCAACCACGATAATAAAATTAATTGAAACTTAGTTTACTGAAAATTTCCTAACTCTGTCAGGTTTTCCCTGACATATCCTGACTTTCTGGAATTACCTGACCAGTAATGACTCTATAATTTGGAATAAGTATATGTTTACTTCACTCTAGAATGTTTTTGGAGAAATTTCTGAATTAATTATGATATATATTCATTTGAACAAGCAGTGCTTTAAATTCTCTCGAATGCTCTATAAATGCTTTGTTCGAGCTTAAGTGCTGAACATATTCTTGACAACTCTAGTTGAGAAGTTCAAGAAAATTTTTGAAGAAACTACCCTTATTATATGCTACCTATAATATGTTAAAAATAACGAGTTCGATTTTAGATATTTGCACAGTGGAAAACGCCAAAAATCTTTTTTTATTTTCTGACATTCAAAAAATCGTCAAAAACCACTCTCACTATATGGACACGTAAGATGTTAAAAATGATAAATTTGACTTTTTATATTTGAAAATTGAAGAACTTATAATTCCTATAACTCGGGGGATAACAGAAGAAGACTTTTGGCGTTTTTGAATGGGCAAATATCGGGTACGGGTGGGGTTTTAAGGGTTTTCCTGAACGGTCCTACCCAGCCTATAATTCGGAGAATAAAAAAATATGCAACTCGCGCGGACACATTCTCATCGTGCTCTATGCGCGTGGCTCGCAAGTTTGAAGCGTACGGCGCGCGTCTGTAGGATCTCGCGCTAAGCGCTTAGATATTTATTCTTTGCACTCTGAGTGTTCGAATGAGACTTCAGAAAAAACATCTCTGTTAGATCCCAATTAGAAGTTTCTGCGTAATGAAGTATAGTTAAAGATCAAATTGCTCAAAGCTTTGTAGGCTTTGAGGTACATATTCTTATCGTAATACTCGCGCACGATTTTCGACAGATATTCTGAAATGCATATTTCTCTCATGAACTACCTCACAATAAAAGGCTATAATCCTTTCTTCAGGCATTCTTCCCAAACCTTATACTGTTATGCTAAAAATATAATATTTTTTCATAGAATTTTTCTTAGATAAAACAAAGACTCCTACAAGTCTTCTTTTTAGACTTTCAAAAAATGTTCCTTTCGAAAGGGGGACGGACAACTGTGCATGGAGGAACTGTTCACAAGCCCAACTGCGCACGTCGGTGGCCACAGGCACAACTGTGCACGTTGTTGTTCACTAACAAAATTGTGCACCGGGCCATATGTACACGTCTAAATTTTTACGTGCACAGTTTGGATTCTCAAATCTTTTCGTGTCAACTGTTTGACGTGCACAGTTGGGAGTGTCCCATCTGTGCATGTGACGAATCGACATCTTTGCAGGTCTACATGTCGGCGTGTATAGATCGTACCATACGATTTATTCACGTGCACAGAAGGGAGACTCCCAACTGTGCACGTGCACAGATGATACATTCACAACTATGCACGTCGAGGGCTAGTGATATAACTGTGCTTGTTGTTGACTACTTGCACAACTGTGTACGGTATTGACCACTGGCTCAACTTTACACATGCACAGATGCGACACTCCTAACTGTGCACGTCGACATTCAGACATGTTCAGATGGTACCTGACTAAAGTCTTACGTGCACAGGTGGGACACTTCCAACTGTGCACGTCTGAATCAATTTCTTGGATTCCGCTAATTCCTTAAATTCCGTAAATTTCACGAATTTTGTGAACTCCATGAATTCCTTGAATTCTGCGAATTTCGCGAATTCATTGAATTTCGTGAATTCCATGAATTTCTTGAACATCAAGAATTCCCTGTTATTATTATTATCATACCATTAGGCCATTTCCCTTTCGGGGTAGGCGCAACTCGCTTGGTTGGAAAGGAGTGCTCCGACCCATGCTGCTGATCAATCTCTCTATAGCAATCACCCCAAGTGAAAAGACTCACAAAATTTTTATGTGTGGTTCCCTATTTGGGCCCATTCGTATCCAAGGTCTTTTTTTCAGGCGTCATTTACTCTATTGTCACTCTGTTTACAAACTATTTGTCGCCAGACTTTTTTGTCCTGGCATACTACTCTAGCCTCCTTCACGTCCATGCATTTTTTCATGCAAGCTCTCGTGTTTCTATGGCTTCTTATGTCTCTTCGAATTAGTGTCTCATTTCTAGATTCTAAACATTCTTTCGACGGTCTACCTCTGGGCATGCTGCCATTTACCTTACCTTTATACATTTGATTGGTCAGTCGTTTATCTTAAATCCTGTGAATTCCATAACTTTCTTGGATTCTGTAAATTCCTCGAATTCTGTAAATTTCTTCAATTCCATATGAGAGGCTACTCATTGCGAAATCTGAAAATTTCAGATCTCTGAATGCGGAGTTCCGAGATTTTCGACCCTGCTCGCGATCAGAACTTACGTGTGATTCCAAACATAGAGACTCGGCTAAGCTCGATGGCTATCGGACTCAGTCGGTTGTTCGTTTCAAGCTAAACACCACCTCATCTCTGTCCACAGTTAGCCAAAGATTTCCAAGATTTCTACACGAATACTAGATTGCTGAAGACTTCCAAGAGTTTTTTCAAGAGTTCTCTTGAAACTTCCCGCGGAGCAATCTGCGATGTTTCAGCCCCTAGATTCCGCAATTTCCTTGAATCCCGTAAATTTCTTGAATCTGTAAGTTCCTTGAATTTTGTGGATTTCTAAAATTCCGTGAGTTCTCTGTGTTCCATAAATATAGTTCCGAAACCAAAGTTTTTGGGTACCTGAATCGCTTGGAGAGCCCAACATTTTCGGTAACCAGAACTTTTTCTAGAACTCAAACCTGTTCCTGAACCCGAAGTTCTCGGGTACACGTAATTTTTCGCGAACTCAAACCTGTTCAAGAACCCGAAATTTTCGGGAAGCCGAACCTTTTCAAAAACTTGCAATTTTTCGAGCTTTTGAAACTACTCGGCCCGGATCGAGCTCCACAGCTGGGAGTGTCCCATCTGTGCACGTGAAACGTTAGTTGGGTACCATCTGTGCACGTCTAAATATCGACGTGCTCAAAAGGGAGTGTCCCGACTGTACACGTACACAGTTGTTACAGTGGCCAACGTTTTTGGAAGAGCCATATGCATTTGGAAGAGCTGCGGGGAGTTGAACAAATTTGGGGGCGATGTGCACAAAAATTTGAAAAAAATGTCTAATGTATTTCTCGACCAGTTTAGTCTACAATCAGGACCTCCTTAATTTATAATACACTTACAATTTCTACTTTCAGGTATTGGTTCTGGATTAGGCCAAAGCTATACTTATAATTGAATCTTCGGTGTGCTGAAATCTTGTTTTACGGCGTTGGCCTTTGAGTTTATTTAATTTTAACTTTGGAAATCTATAGTTTATTGCCTTCATTTTTGCAGGTAACATTAGGAATAGACCTCGGTTTATTATGGTGTCTATACTCTATATAATCCTCCTTTCTTATTATCAGTAATGCAAATAAAAGAGCTGTCAGAACATAGACACAAGCTGTTGTGAATAAAATGAAGTTTTCCAGTATATAACAGATGTGATTATGAAATTTCGGAGGAGGGGGCTCGAGCCCCCTAAGCCGCCCCCTGACCACGGTACTGCTTTTTTCATCGATATGATTCTATAACAGAATTAGTAAGCGTCCCCACCCAACCTGAATGAATTTGGCGTAAAAGTGTTTAGAAAGCTAGTTTCGTGATCTCAAGACCCACTGCGGATGACTTTCGTGGCCGAGCTGATGAGTTCTCCGCCTCGAAAATTGAAACGCTTAATTCGTAGACCTTAATGAAATGTGGACAAGATCCTAATTGGAACGTAATTCACTCAGATTTGCTTTCAGTATAGCAGGTTCAAATATATTTTTCTTAATCTGCTTTTTTAAAAAATGTTACCTTCCACCTTTAAGGAAAATATTCTTCAAATTTAAGTATCAGATATATATTCTTAGGGCTGCTGTTTGTCTTTAAAAAAGTGGAAAACAATTAAAATAGCTCTTTTTAGGCAACCGCAGCTTATATTTAGTATGAATTTTTCATTGAAAAAAATGATTTTACGTGGATTCTGAGGTACTCAAAAACAAAATACTAAAAGTTCAAATTCAAAATTGAATAACTTGGTGGTTAAAATCTCAAATGAAAAAAGTTGATTTTGTCCATGCTTATTGCATAAGAACTTCACAGACGATGGGCCATCTCTAAATATTGTTTAAAATTTTGTGTACAAAAATGTACCTTCTGCAATACCATAAACTACAGTTATTTGCTTTTCGCTTCTAAAGAAGCCAAAAAGTTTTTCCCCTAATATGTGATTAACAGTTTGCCATAAGAAAAACCGCAGGATTTCACTGGGAGCGGGTACAATTCAACAAAATTGCAGCGGCTCCCGGCGCAATCACAGTAATGTTTAGCTGTAACCACGTCTCATGACCGTGGAATAGGTGGTTACAGTCTGCTATGGACACAATACGAAGATTCCGGTTGATTCCGCGCAATTATTAAAGAACTTACCTTGCGTCTGAATCCGCCTGATAAAGAAATTTTATTCCGAATGGCACTGAATGATTCCGTACCCGAATCAGAATGTTTCTGCACGAGTCTGAATAAATTTCCATTCCGTCTGCTGTCAGTCTGCTGTCAACCCAAATGATGCTGTAGAGAAAATTTCTCATTCTGTATGAATCCACAAGCGAATAACTTGCCTGATCACGCTGTATAAGATCTTCACAGGTATCCTAAATGATAGGATTGTTTGGACAATTGAACCTGTAAGGCGAGAGATGTACGAACAACGTGGCTCAAAGAAATTCTTAGCAGGATTTCGGGAGAACCTGCTCATCGATAGAGGTCTCTGCAAAAATGCAGTATCCGACCAGTGCACAGTGGGGTGAAATCGGAAATTGAGGTTCAAAATGACATTTAGAACGCAATTTTGCACCGATTTTAGTTTTCTTTTTTTTTTAATAACTCAGAACTAAATTTCTAAAAAAAATTGTGAGAGTAGATTTTTAATTTTTTTGTTTATTTAATTTGTATGTTAATGCAAACAACGGCAAACATGTTGAATTTTTATTTTTTATCTTCTAGATACAATTTTTCTTATACGTCTCGTCCATTGGGTTTAATGCACAAGGGTATGGGCAAGATAAAAAAATTGTTAACTTGCATAGCTAATCGTTATAAACAAATTTTGTTAACAAATAATCAACATTAGAGATTATTCGCCTTTAAAGTATATTTCTGCCCTGCAATCGATAGCTTTCATCGTTATCTGACCTTGCCGAAATTACATTGCCAATGATTTTTTCTGAAAGAAAGCTTATAAACCATGAGGAGTTCCATCTTTGAGGAACGTAACGTATCGCATATCGATA
>CAKNXH010051830.1:0-36097 GCA_932178445.1 Andricus quercusramuli | reverse complement strand
GGGGGGGGGGGGTATTATGCAAAGAACGTGCTTTTATAATTCGATGTAGTTTGACAACGTCATCCTTACGAATATTCACATCTAGAGCCCTGGCGACAGATTCCATGGAGGCCATAAGATCTTCATTAGACTTCATGGGGAGACCATGAATTTCCAGCGTCGTATTCAGAGCCGCTTGCTCGTTGACATTGAACGCGTGCTCAAGAGCCACCACTTTGGCTTTCAAATCTTCAGATTCCTTCTTGACAAGTTCAATTTCCTCATTTTTAACTTTGGAGTCGGATTCCAACGAGTCGATACGCCTTGAGTTGTTTAAAAGTTCATTCTTAATTTCCGAAAGAGTAGAATTAAGTTTGTCATTAGATTCTAGTTGGCGTGTTTCAAATTCGCTGAATCTTGCCAAAATCTCACGTGACTGCGCAAGCGCTTCGCGTAGGCCGTCAGAGACCACTTTGCGCAAGAGTTCAGTGAGGCCAGAGGGTAGAGTACCTGCATTTTCCAGGGCAGCAACGGAGGAGGGAGTGGGGGGCACAATACATGTACCATCAACATCCTGCAGAGTAGTGGTCCCAGGGTTCGCACGTGAGTTGTCAGACACTGCCGCAGAGGTGGCACTAGTGGACAATGGAGTACATAACTGGCAGATATAGTCAATTTGGCCCTTTTTAAGTTTTTCAAAAGATTTTTTTGAGATTCCGAAATTAGCACAGGCCAAATGCACTAGAATGCCACACTCAACACAAGCGGGAACTCCTGATCCCCCTCTAGATGTAACTATTCCACACTCCGAACACGCACCCATAGTTCTGCAGGAAAGAAAACCGTTACAGTTACGTATAAACAAAAGTGCAAAAACAAGAAACAATCAAGCAACTTGAAACTAAGTCACGATGCTCTATAGAACAAACCACCGGCACTTTCACGAAATACAAATTTTTATGTAATTAAACACTTTGAATCTTATACGAACATAAAAAACTGAAAAGCAGCAAATTTACACGTCCGTATCCGATCGCCATGCCAGGGAAAGGTATTTTTTGAGTTTTGACTTGACCATGATTTGATATTTTTTCAAAATTTTGGATTTTGATATCTGGAATTCGCTTGAGAATAATTTACTCAATTTTTCTACAATTTTTGATCACCCTTCGGTAATAACTTTAAGAAATAGCATTTTTGGACCTATTTAGCTGACAGCTATGTCAGGGGTCACCAGCGAGGGGAAATTTCTCGAGTCCAGCTCCGTTAAAACGTGTGGATCGCTCGCTTCGTCTCTCCCACCAAGAGTTCCACTCTACTCTAAGGGTTCAGGGTGGTGGTAAATTCTGACGTCATAGAATAGAATTTACCACCTCCCCGAACCCTTAGAGTGGAGTGGAGACTCTTGGTGGGAGAGACGAATCGAGCGATCCACACGTGTTAACGGAGCTGGACTCGAGAAATTTCCCCTCGCTGGTGACCCCTGCGCTATGTTATGAGTTTCTGAAATTTTGAGTTTTTGATTATGCAGGTATTTTAAGCATCCCGTCCCCCATAACATGCAATGTTTCAGAAATGTTTCTAGAATATTTAATTGAAACATTGGAAACATTCCAAATAAACATTGCAACAATGTTCAAGAATCATTAAAATGTCCGACCCAGGCAATATTGATCCCGAATATTTTTGCGAAAATTCAAAAGAATATTTAATTCCGCTTGCTATATGTGTCTGAAAAGTGTCTACGAAATGTAGCTAAAATATTGCCGCGCAATGTTGCTGAAACATTGTCTGAGATATTGATGGAATGTCTCCATAGAATGTTTTCAAAATGTATTTTTGAAAGTTTCTTTCTAAATTTATTTTCAGGTTAAATATATTCCTTTGAATTACTCATATACCTATAATTAGCTTATAAGACTCATATGAAATTTTTCTTCAAGTATGGAACATGTAAAAAACATTTAATTTATCTACTACAAAAATTATGATAGATTAAGAGTAATCAACAGTCGAAATGTTTCGACACACGGTAGTCGGCTGGGGATGAATGATAATGCACTTCAGTCTTTTGGACTTCCGGTAGGTCCTTGGACGAATGGGGTCCCGTTCGGTGGCCTTTCTTGAGACAACGGCCAGTGGGGGAGGTCATTGGTTAATTTAGGCGAGAGCCTACTGATTGCGAGGTGATCTACGAGGTGGCGGGTAAGTTCTCGTCTTCCTGGTCGAGCGTCGTGAGGGCGGGCGAGTCTTTGGCCTCTTTCTTTCGCTGGAATTCTTGTCAGGGAGAATTAGGCTCACCGCGGGCTCGTGTACCCGCTTCCTTGTCGGCTCCGCACTCGTTGAAGGAAGGCTGGAGATTTTCCTCAGAGTAGTCCTAAGAGGATGATTTGGTATGGCCTATACGAAATATAGCTCCTCTAAGGGTTGAATATCTGAAATCCCCGCAGCTGGATTTCATAATTCAGAAGGTGGCGGGGACGTCTCGTCGCGTGGAAGATCGACGCCTAGGTCCCGCAACACTTTCTCGGAAGAAATGAACTCCTCGTGCTCCAAAGTGGAGATATCGACCGGCGAAGAATAATCCTCCAAGTCTGGTAGGACTTTTGGGGGAGATTGAAGTGAAAATGCTGAAACAAATCAAATCGTTGGAGCTTGGGGAAAAAATTGTGGGTTGGCATTCGACAGAAGTGAAAAAAAAGTTTTAAATCAGTAAAATTTAACAATTTCAAATTCAAAATATTTCCTACTGGTTCAAAAATTAGTACGAATTTGTTATATTTACAGCTTTTACTGGTGTACAATAATCAAAAATTACAAAATTTAAAAATAATTTTCTTACGAAGTGAAATTTTTTTTGAAAATGTGCAAAAACATGTTTTTTGGATTGAGTCATATGCACACATTTAAAAAAAGTTGAATATGTTCAACTTGATATTTATTCAGCTTGAATAAAAAAAAAATTTTACCATTTTGCTCCTTCGGAATAAAACTTATGTCGTGATTTAGGATTTTTGGGATTTCATTTTCTTTCGATTTTGGAACGTTATATACGCCACGAAAAAAATGTTATCCATGAATAAAAATAATAATATGTTTCTTTGGTTCAAGCTGAAGAAATTTCAGGTTCGAATCAATAGTTTTTCACAAAAGTACATTTCAGGAAGGTAAACTACCCCTTATTAGTACTATTCACTCTTTTTTGAAAGATTATTTGTACATAAAACTAAATTAAGGGTATTTACATGTGGTGACAATAAATAATGGGTATATTTCAATACAAAGATAATTATAGTGGTTGTCGCATTTTGGGGGTTAAGCGATCCCTACTGTGTGTATCAACATATAGCAACAGACATTGTCTAATTATTTTATTGTAGTTTTATGATCATTTATAAATTTCTAGTGATGAAATAACAGAATTTTTTTCATGTACTTATACACAAGTTGATGGGATCAAAACGTCGTTCAAAGTTCACCCTCAAACCCTCAAAGCAGTTTTTTCACGATATCTCTGATTCTAAGCAAAATTTTTTGTTTGAAACCAATTGGAGATAGTTTATTATGGAACGCCGATATTATGTAAAGCGTTTGACCCCCTAGTGGTTGCATCCCTTATTTTTTGTAGGGGTAAAAATATATTTTTTCAACTTTTGTTTCACAAAAATTGTAAAAATAATTTAATTCTAAAGAAAATCAAATTCTAAAGTTTACGTGTTTCAGTTTTTTCACAAAAGTACATTTCTTTGAGGATTGTCTCATTTCGGACTTTGTCCATCAGTTTTTTCCCGCATATTATGCGCAGAGGTTTCATGCCGATTGCGCTAATTTTACTCCTGTCCTTTTCTTGACAGGTCCATGTCTCGCTACCGTATAGTACAGTCGGTACGAATATAGAATTATGTATGGCCATTGTAGCTTTTCTTGATATGTTTTAATTTTTGAGGATGGATCCTGCTCTACCGATAACCGGCTTACCCTTGTTTATGCGCCTATCTAACTCCCATCTGTTTTTCCGTCGTTAGTGAATAGACTACCTAGATATACGTACTTGTCAACTTGTTCTAATCTCTCATCATTTAGGACAATGTTGCATATTGTTTTCTCACTTTTTTCCTCAAATACCATGATTTTCGTTTTATTCACGTTAATCTTAAGGCCCATGTTCTGTATGCTTGTATTAAGTTTATTCAACATTCTGTGCAAGTCCTTGGCTGATTCTGCCACTACAATCTGGTCGTGTGCGAAAGCTAACCCACGTATCTTGACTGTTTCGAGATCTACACCTTCTTCGTCGAAGAGAGCAGTTCTTAGACACTTATCAATGAATATGATAAATAGCCACGAGGAGATAACGCATCCTTGTTTCACGCCTTGCATAATATCGAACCAGTCACTCTGTATCTCATTTACCCTTGCACTCGCTTTACTACCTGTATATATTGTTTTTATTGCTTGTAGGAGCCCTCTATTTACTCAGTACTCTTTAAGGACTTCCCAGAGTTTACTTCTAATTACCTTGTCAAATGCTTTTTCTAGGTCAATAAATGCACAGAAAACTTTCTTTCCTACTCTTAAGCTTTTTTCTGTGATCTGTCTCAGGCTAAATATCTGATCTGCACATGCTCTTCCTGGCATAAATCCACTTTGTACTTCCCACATATTCTCTTCTGCGATTTCCATTACCCTACGTATAAGTAATTATGAGTATATTTTACTTATGGTACTCAGTAGGCTGATACCTCTGTAATGACTGCAGTTGCTTTTATCTCCCTTTCTTTTGTATATTGGTACGATAATCGCTTTTCTCCAATCGCCTGGGACTTCTCCCGTCTTGATACATAAATTTATTAATTCGCACAACCTGTGAGTTATGTACTCGCCACCGTATTTAACCCTCTGTTAGACGCAACCCAAAAACTTCCTAGTTTAGACGCAATCGGCCTGACAGGCCACCTGTATGTATTCGAGAAGCGCATCAGAAATAATTGTTATAGAAAGTTCTCTTAAGGTTTTTGGGGTCGCTGATTACGATTCTGATGTTGAAATTGCAAAATTCAAAATAGTGGATCCAATATGGCGACTATTGAATAGCATAATCGCAGAATTAGCGATTTTTTGTCAACTCGTCTGAAACTTGATGTACGGGGGTGTTTGGGATTGCTCATTACGATTTTGACGTTAGAACTGCAAAAATTAAAATGGTAGATCCAATATGGCGACTATTGGAAGGCAGACCCACCGAATTCGCGTTTTTTTTTTGTAATTGCACCTCTTATTATGAATTTTCCCTTCAGAATAAATAACACTTCATTAGGAACTCAAAGAAGCTTCGTATACTGATTTTCGTTGGAATGAGATAAGGTTTCGAAAATACTGCCAGCCATATTGCATCCGTCATTATGTTTTTTTTTGTGTGAAAATGACGACAAATATATTATCATCGACTCATGAGAGTCCAGTATGACGATTGTCATCGAAATCAAATAAGTAAATAAATAAGAATTGACATCAAATTCATTATCGGGCTCGGGCGCAGGGACCCTGGTAGGTTTGAAGGATCATAGTCACATTTCACCTGATCTTCCATGAAACTGATTGAAGGTTATCGAAAGAGCTTATATTGATTAACAAATACTAAGAAGGTCAAACCCCAGTACGCTTTGTAGTGCGAGAGATGAGCGAAAACAGCTTAAGGTGGCCTGTCAGGCCGGTTGCGTCTAACGGAGGGTTAAGCATTTCAGCGCTAATACTGTCTATACCAGTAGCCTTACCGTTTTTTAATTATCATAAAACTACAAAAAAATCATTAGACAATCTCCGTTTCTACATTTGGGTACACCCAGTGGGGGTAGTTACCCCCCAAACTGCGATTACCACTATGTTTGTGCTTGTATTGAAATATGCGCACTATTTATTGTTAAGATATGTAAAAAGTACTAATAAGGGATAGTTTACCCTCCTGAAATTCCTGCTCCTGACCCTCCCTCTCCCCTGGCATCATCCGTATACCAGATTTCCCCCTGTAGAAGCGGGTTACCATTTTCTTTACACAGATCCCTGCTTTAGTCCGGGGAAATTAGACTTTTTTCCAGAAAAAAAAGGTATAGTTTTTTTTTCTTCACAATCATGTCCCTGAAGGCATTAGAAATAAATACCAAAAAAGTTCCCCATCAGATCGGCACCGCATACACCCCTAGCCTCGAAAAACATCCCTTAGACGGGTAGTAGCGCTCGTTTTTGGCTATTATATACGAAAGGGTGCATCGGAGGATACAAATGAATGGAGGTGAAAATATTTATAATAGAATTTGCAATAAAAAAGGTTCTGTACACTTTTGATGTACAGGCCATAGGTGATGCGTAATCAGCTCCAGGAGTGGGGGGATGTTTTAGCGTATGGTGCGAAACGTGCTCGCGCGCTTAGTTTTCGGCCCATAACTCATAAAAGGGTACTTTTTGGACAAAAATGCATGCAAGAAAATTTGTAAAGCAGAAAATTTCCTTTTAGCACCAATACATTCTTTTTGGATTACATCGATTTGGAAAGTCATTATTATTATTTTTTCACAGTGCACGTACAAG
Organism: Andricus quercusramuli; assembly: GCA_932178445.1. Taxonomy (NCBI): domain Eukaryota; kingdom Metazoa; phylum Arthropoda; class Insecta; order Hymenoptera; family Cynipidae; genus Andricus; species Andricus quercusramuli. The sequence continues at coordinate 29,533 of CAKNXH010051830.1, read as the reverse complement.
CACTGGGATCTCATTTTCACACCACCCCTGCAGTAAAGTTTTTGGTTCGTTTCTTTTATTGTGGTCTCCCCTATAGGCCTATTCCACTGATCATTGGTTGATAATATTACTCGGAATAAAAATTATTTTCTTTTGTTGATAGAATTTTTGGCATTGTTTGTATTGGGATTTCACCGGTACTTGCGATCTCTTTAGATAAAGGAACACTTTGCAAATTTCTTGATCTAGAACCTTGTTTGCCGGATTTATGCATTTTATTCCACCCATGGAATGAAATGTACCTTTCCCAGTTAAGTTTTTTATGCTGTAATCTGCGTTGTCAAAAATATACTGGAAAAAGGAATTTATGTCTAAATCAGGTTTCCAAGATTCATCAGCGGATGCTTCAAATAGCGCGAAATCCTTGTAGCTTGAGCAGAAACCCAAAGCTGCAACTGCATTTACGATATTTTTTGACGCAACTTTTCGTAATAAAAATACCGCCAGAGAAAGTAATGAGCAAGAAATAAATGAGCGAAGTCTTGTTGCTGCAGTTAGAGCATGACCGATGGCTATACACTTTTTTTTGCAATTTTTCAGCATTAGTTTTTTTACCTTCTATGATAACTGTAACTAAAAATTTACGAAATGAGGGTGCAACTGAAGCATTTGCTTCACACATAAAGTCCTGACATCTGAGTAATCTGTTATATGGAGTGCTTCGAATATCTTCTTGTACTATATGTCCCGCTGTAGTCACAATTCTCATACGTTCTTCTTCTTCATTGCCTAATCGACTTGTATACCAACTATTTATGACTTTAAATTCCGATCCGCGGAAGCAAACAATTGTTGGTTTGGCTCGAGTTTTAGCAAACATTACTTGATCCCCATAAGTAGTAAGTAATTTTGCTTCTAATGTTTCTTCTGTCACCGATGATCCATCGGGCATATGCTCTTCAATTTTTCTGATCAATGCCTTAAGTGTGAATTGACATTCATCACTCTAATCAATAAAGGAGCTTAGTTCACCGAATGCAGACACCAAATTTTGATCTTCAGGTCTTCCTCTTCTCTTAGTTAAGGATGGAATCTTTGCAAATTTAACATAACATTTTTTATGGTAACGAGCATCTTCTTCTATAAGGCATGATACGCTGTTTATCCGTCTTGAAACTTCCTCACCCCATTCGTCCTTCTGGCTTGTAGCATCCATTGAAATCTTATCTTTGAGACTTATAGTACGTACCATGTAAATGGGGTTACGTTAGTTTTTCATTGTCTTTTTTTCTGCTTCTGGGTACCAATTTTCACCACAAAACAGGCATTTTCTCTTGATTTTTAAATATTTCGGCAGACCGCAAAACTGGATTATTCTAACCTGGATCTTTTTGTGATGTATTTAAATCTCGATTAATACATACATATTGTATGTACTTCTATCGAGTCGACCCTTCGTAATAAGTTCATGTATCCATCTTTGCGAATTTCACTCACTCGTCTAAGATTGTCAATTCCACTTTTTACTTCGACTGTCTCATCTACACTCATACTTTTTTCGCATATAAAACATTTACTTGTTGAAGCCATGATGAATTTCGAAACACAACTGCCTCATAGTACTTCAGCATCATTACTGCTTATTCTGTAGAACAAGTGCATAGAGAGGGTCCCTTTCTTGAATCTACAGGGTGTAGTATTTATGGGGTTCCGTATGCGAAGAAGAGTTTATCCCGTCAGTTGAGGATGCTTGGGACCCTTAAAAACGAGTTCACCACGTACAAGCCATTCCCACCCGCAGATGGGTCTGGACCCTCATAAAAAATCTCAAGTGGTATAGTTCAAGGGCTGAGTAAAGCAATCTCTAACAGAAATAATGAGTTTCATAAGAAAACTTGAAAAAACGATTTTTGAATTGTTACATATTTAACTATGGACTGTTAAATTATATTTTCGAAAGAATTTGAACTTTCGTTTGTAAACCACAATAAAAAAACGCAACAAAAACTCTACCTCAGGGGTGGTGTGGAAATGAGATCCCAGTGCTTGTACGTGACCTGTAAAAAAATAATAATAATGACTTTCCAAATCGATGTAATCCAAAAAGAATGTATTGGTCCTAAAAGGAAATTTTCTGCTCTACAAATTTTCTTCTATGCATTTTTGTCCAAAAACTACCCTTTTATGAGTTATGGGCCGAAAACTAAGCGCGCGAGTACGTTTCGCACCATACGCTAAAACATCCCCCCCACTCCCGGAGCTGATTACGCATCACCTATGGCCTGTACATCAAAAGTGTATAGAACCTTTTTTATTGCTAATTCTATTATAAATATTTTCACCTCTATTCATTTTTATTCTCCGACGCACCCTTTCGTATATAATAGCCAAAAACCAGCGCTAATACCCGTCTAAGGGATGTTTTTCGAGGCTAGGGGTGTATGCGGTGCCGATCTGATGGGGAACTTTTTTGGTATTCATTTCTAATGCCTTCAGGGACATGATTGTGAAGAGAAAAAAACTATACCTTTTTTTTCTGGAAATCGACCTTTTTCGAGCTAATTTCCCCGGACTACTTGGGATACAGACGCGGAAAGCTTTGGTGAAGTTAAAGCATTTTGTTATTTTATCTTGCATGAGCCGCTCTGCCGGTTATCGCAACATGTAGGGGTTCCTTACAGAGCATGAATCCTATCGCCGCTGTGGGCGCGGTCCTCGTTGCTCCAGTCAAACCCCTAAATGCTAGCGTTTGTAATCTTCGCAGCCTGTCCTGCATTGTTTTAAATTCCGCTCGTGGCCACCAGACCACGGCCGCGTGGTTTAGTGGCGAAAATTCAACTATTGTGTGGAAAATTGACGTATTTTATTGTAAGTTCGTCTTTTTTGGTAGATAATTAATCTTCTTGATTGAAAATTCAATTACTTGATCGAAAATCGTACTTCTTTGTTAAAAGGTCAGTTTATTATTTGATTCACTCAACCTCTCTGGTTGAAAGTTCAATTATTTCGCTGAAAATTCGTTTTTTATTTCGATTTTTTTTAAACTGAAAATTGAATCAATGTATTTTCGGTTGAAAATTCATGTTTTTTAGTTAAAAATTCAACAATTTGGTTGAAAATTTATATATTTCATTGTAAGCTTGTCTTTTTGGGTGGAAAATTAATCTTCTTGATTAAAAATTCAATTGGTCGAAAATTGAACTTCTTTATTAAAAATTCATTTTATTATTTGAAGATTCATTTTGAGGTCAGTCAGTGGGTTGAGATTAATTCAAAACCTTATTTTAAATTAAATGAAGTGGGGTTACTTTATTTAATTCGAGAGGGAAGGTCTCTTTATTTGATAACAGAGGCGGGGTGTCTAAGGTATCCAGGGCGACGTCGCGGGGATGGCGATTACCGCCGATACGGGAGCAATGCTCTCCGGAACGGGCATCTGCTTCAAAGAAGGGCAAGGATGATTTGGGTCGTCCTCTCCGTAACGGAGATCGGCTTCGAGAAACAGCGAGAGTGGCCCAGGGTATCCTGAACGACGTTGCAGTTCGTAGCGATGACGGCGATAGTTACCGATACGGGAGTAATCCTCTCGTAACGGGAACCGGCTGTGACGCTGCTGTGAAGGCGACATGCAAGCGTTAGAAGGTGGGGCTCCGCGAATAAGGTAAACGATGTAAGGTAAAAAACTTGTGTTTATGTAAGTAGCGTCGTAGTGTACACCACGGGGACTCGGAGAGAATTGTCTCTCGGTCTCGAGACGCATTATACTTAACGGCTAGCTCGAGCGGCAACGCACCACTCACGGCGCAAGTGAGTTGAGTATTGGCCCGCGGTCGCAGTGCAAAAGTTAACGAGCAAGGATCTTTTGGCTATGCTGCTTGATGCGGGTTTTCTCACGATTGGCGCGTTTTCGTCAAGCATAAGTCTACGAGCGTGAACGATGACCGAAGCCGCGCTTGCGCTGTCGATTGTCAGAGGGACTATAACTTTTTTCGACTGAGTGCCGTGACTCAATTTATTCTAAGTCGAATGACAGGTGGGGTTAGGACGCCCAGGCAACGAAAAAAAAAATCATTGATTTTTGCCAAATATTATTCGTGGTTATAAATATTATTTATAACCATGAATATAATTTGGCAGACATCAATTTCTCTTGTTGAAAATTCGTTGTTTCTTTGAATTATTTTCTTTTTAACTGAAAATTTAATCAATCTATTTTCGGTTGAAAATTGATCGTTTTTAGTTAAAAACTCATCAATTTGGTTGAAAATTAATGTATTTTATTGTAAGTTCGTCTTATTTAGTAGAAAACTAATCTTCTTGATTGAAAATTCAATTACTGGGTTGAAAGTTTAACTTCTTTGATAAAAATTTATTTTATTATCAAAAGCTGCACTTCTCTAGTTAAAAATTCAAATATTTTGTTGAAAATTTATGATTTTTATTGTAAGATCGTCTTTTTTTGTAGAAAATTAATCTTCTTGATTGAAAATTCAATTACACCAGACTCTCAGTTCAGGAACAATGCCGGGGGTTTCCTGCAAATAGCCGTGTTCATAAAGCGCGAGTATCGAATTCATCAACCGCGTGTGACCGCGCGTTCATGAACTGAGAGTCTGGTCTACTTGGTCGAAAATCGAACTTCTTTGTAAAAAATTCATTTTATTATTTGAAGATCCATCTCCCTGTTTGAAGATTTAACTATTTTGTTGAAAATTCGTTTATTCTTTAAATTAACTTTTCAACTGAAAATTTTCGTATTTTATTGAAAGTTATTCCTTTTTTGTAGAAAATTAATTTTTCTGAATGAAAATTCAACTACTTAATTTAAAGTTGAAATTCTTTGTTAAAAATTCATTTTGCGATTTAAAAATCCATCTCTCTGGTTGAAAATTCAACTATTTTATTAAAAATTCGTTTTTTCAGATTAATATTTTAAACTGATAATTTAATTATTCTATTTTTGGTTGATATGAAAATACAATGGTCCTATTATAACTGAAAATCTTTGAACTTCACAAAAGTTTTTTTATGTACATATACGCGACACATTCAAAATAGAAACAAAAGTAACACTTTACATATTATATAATATTTCAACTATTTTCAATATTGTTAAACTGTAGAAAATTCATTGATTGTGTAACAAAAATGAACTGTTTTTAAGTGGCCCATAAAATACATAGTGAACAGGAATATATGTCACTAAAGATGATTTTCGAAATTAAGAAAATATTTCATTGACAAACAGTGCGCAGGAATATGTACTTGACAGTGAAAAGATGATACATGTCTTAATCAGTTCATAGTCTGTTTACAATGCAGAAAATAGTCCTTAAAAGAATTTCGATTTCTACATTATACAACTGACGACAGTAAGACTGTTTCAAATCAGACAAATCAGAATTTGCATGCATGCAAGAAAGTTAGATTTATCCTCCGTTTGTCAATTCCTATCTTTAGTTTTTTTGCAAGATATATCTAGGTTACTTAATTCTAAATTTATAGCAATATTTTTGTATTGATTATTCTATAGGCTATATCTCATAAAATATATTTTTTAATAATATTTGTAATTATTTTATAGGGTTTAAGAGAAAGAGTGACAAATTTTTAAATATATGGCTTAGGTAATTCTGACTCACAGTAGCCGTTGGACACAATATTTCTGGAAAAAGTGCCTCTTTCGGAAGTACTTAAGTTCAGAAGAAGAATTTCTTCTGCATCGAACAACAAGTTTTTATTTCTTAATTTAAAAGAAGGTCTTATAAGTTAATGATAGGTGCATAAGTAGTCCAAAATAATGTAACCTAAAAATAAATTTAGAAGGAAACTTTCAAGAATATATTATAAAACATTTTATGGAGATGTTCCATCAATATTTCTCAGCTAATGTTTCAGGAACATTGCGCGACAATGTTTAAGCAAGATTTCGCGGACATTTTCCGCACACATAAAGCGAGCGCAATTTTAATATTTTTTTGAAATGTTGCAGGAATATTCCTGACCAATATTGCCTGGGTCGGATATTTCAGTGTTTCTTGAATGTTGCTGCAATACTCGTTTGGAATGTTGTCAATGTTTCAATTGAATATTTTAGCAATATTTTTGCAACATTGCGTGTTATGGGGGATGTAGATTTTTGTTCTCGGTTATCTTATGAAGATGTTTCGTTTTTGTGTGATTTCATTCATGTGGATCCCATGGTAAATTCCAAGGCCCTTGTTTTGAGGATAAATATTAACCTATTTCGCTAAAAAGGCCGGCTAAGCATGGGTAAAGTGCCCCCGCCTGTTTCTAGTTCATGTTTCAGGGTTAAGTTCCTACCATTATAGGAATAATTTACCCCAAGTTCCAACTTCAAACAATGTTTTTTACAAAAGTTATAAACAAATTTAAATAAAAAAAAATCATAATTTCTCAGAATTGGCTCACTCGATTTTGATGGTTTAAATACATTTAGAAAAATTATTGCTATTTTGTCACCAATTTTTTGTAATGAATTTATGGTGGCTAAATTGCTATTTTTTCTGTAATATACTCATGTCCAAGGTAACAACATATATTTTTTGGGGTGAGATAAAAGGATTACTTCATGGTTAAAAAAAAATAAATAAAAAAGAATGTTCCCTAATATGTATGTAATTATATGAGAATGGGGATGAACTTCATTTTTAGCTTATAAATCAATAAAGTAGGTATGATTTGAACAATACACCTTACCCTGACATGTTACATACTTAATCTTCATCACTTTCTTCCTCTATCACGGGATTCATACTGTTTTGTGTAAATAATTTACTGAGAATTTCAGCAGGGCTCACGATTTTCGACAAGTACCTCGCGTGAGATAAGTAATAAAAAATGGCTGCCATGTGGGCATTACAGTTTTTAATGTATAAACATCTTAGACCTCAATATGGGGAGTCGCGCCTGAGTCGAGTAAAACCACGGCTCGACTCTGACACACGCGTTGTTTCGTGTGTCAGAGACACTGAAGGAGCCCTTCAGTTATTCTTCTCTCTCTCTCTCCCCTCCCCCTTTCTATCTATCTATCTCTCTACCTCTCTTTGTATCTATAGAAAAAAAATTATTTCCGAACTTATTGATATTTTTTGGAAGCATTAAAATTTGATGTTTTTTCAAACAACTTCTAATAAAATTAACACATACTGCCTTTCATTTATGCCCCTAAAACGGGTACTTTCATCATCTTTCATGCAATAATTGAAAGAAAATTCACAGTTTATTATTATTCAAACTAGGCTACTTGTTCAACCTATTCGAAAATAGATGTCTGCAAACTTTTGCACGGCATTACATGTAAGAGAAAATAAGTTTTTATACTTCTACATGTACGTGAGTTATTATTTGCTTTATGTAAGATTTCAATTTCAGTTAACGTTTACCGAAGATGTTTACACATAAATCTGTTTCGGGTCGTAGTTTAGGACTCACGTGATGTTTTTTCGATCATTGACACATTCACAAACATATCTTTTAATTCCTGCAATACTCACACTGTTTGGTCTGTAATCAATTAAACGTCTATATGATTTCCGACTAACGTGTCTTGACTGTACCTGAACCTTTAAAATATTTGCCTGCTCTTTCACAAATTGCAAATTGATAGACCCATTCTCATTTATCATTTCGGCCAAGTACGAGCTTACCCTTTAATGCTGGCATCAGTATGGTAAAGCCCTTGGACGTCAGTAAGTATTTCGCATCTCGGAAACCACGATCAAGGACGAATTGGTCGCCTGCAGTCTAGTTCGCATAAAATGGTCTTGCCATTTCTAGTACTCGTCCGGTTGTTATACAAATATCAAAAGGCTTGCATAAGGGAGCCTTTTTTTGGTCCGAGTAACATTTTTGCTGGAACTCTTCATTACTGATTTTCTCATGGCGAGAATAATACGCTATACACACTTCATCTTCGACTTTGTCTTTTCCTATCGCGGGATTTATATTCTTTTATGTAAACAATTCACCGAGAATTTAAGCAGGCCTTATTACTTGCGACAAGTAGCTCGCATTGAAAGATTTCGCAATTGGGTGACTGTGTGCTTGCAGCAGGTTTACTATGAGTATATATAAGCATAAAAAAGTAAAGTCTGCAGATAAAGCAAATGCTTTTTCTCTTTGCTTTGGGAAAAGTGTCACCCTCAATGATCTATGTTGATACTGTCCTTACAAAAGCAGAAAACTGAATGATGGTATTCGATTTCCTGATCATAAAAGATCAGTTTCTGAGAGCTATGATTCTACACAATCAAGCGACAAATCTGCATAATTCAAATCAAGCATTACGAATTCTTAAGTAGGTGAAGATTGCGGGCACACGGAAAAATGGATGTTTACACTCTTAACATCTAGATGTTTCAGTTTGACATATTTCATGTTTAACTCCATCTAGATTTTACAGGTTAGCTTCTGTGCATATTAAAGATATGCAATGTAGAGCGTTCTTACCTCGAAGAATTATGTGAAAACAAAACAGTACTTGCATCAACCATTTTATGCTATCCAAGCAATTTACAGCATTATTATTAATATTTGTCAACAAAATATTAGTCATCATAATTTTCCCCCAAGTTTACATACGACTCGAGATGACATCGAACGACATTGGCTTCATCAAGTGGCTGTCAGAGGCCTGGCGTGTTTTCCTGTACGATTTTAACATCTTGGATGATTCAGTTTAACATAAAAATATATAAGCCTAATATATCAAAAAGATAGTAGATGTTACGTGCTAATATCTGAATGTTTGGCGCTGCTGTCTTACACTTTGAACATGTGCTATTGAATATCCATTTTTCTCTCGCATTCAAGTTCAAAGGACTTCGGCAATGCACAAATAATGTTCTGTTTGTCGCAAGGCACAAGCTTTAACAGTAGTTCCGAAACAGCCGAAACAGGCGCGCTTACAATCCTATGTTGAAAAAGGATTTATATTCTTGACAAAGTTGGAGACTTTTCTTTATCTGTAGAAAAAATACGTCTTTTCACAGGTTTGACATGGTAAAATATCATCGAATTGCGTGAAATGCTAACGTCAATGCAAAACACTGTGACCCGCATAGTAACACAAGCTCTTGTGCTGTTTCTATTAAAGTTAAGAACAGAAAACTCCAAGAAAATGGTTTCTGCAATTTTGCAATTAGAACGAGAGCAGCCTGTTTCAGACTATTCCAAGTATATCATGAACTCTTTTGAAAAAGATGTTTTACCCTCACGATTTAGATTAAGTGCTTTTGTCTCTAGATGTAACCTAATTTATTTTTACACAACTGATGTTTATAAAATATTATTCCATTCTGATGATGAGCTACTGTTAATTTGTGACGGCACATATGCTCGCCATAAGAAAACAGTATTAATGAGTACCAGCGAAAGTCTTCCTCGCGCCAAAAAAAGGTTCCCTTAAGCAAGCCTTACATTATCTGTACATAAACCGGACGAGTACTAGACATGCTAGGACCATTTCATGCGAACCTGAATGATGCTGACATTATAAAAAATACTGGGCGTTACAATCAGATGCACAACTTTTAGAGGGAATAAGAAGGTGAATGAAAGATCAATTTGATTTCGAAAAAACTTTGGCTAACGAAGTTGAGGAGAATGGCTGGTTCTGTAAAAAGTCTATATTTGAAAGTGTCTCATCCAACGACATTCTTGACTTTCCTGAGATGAGAAAGGGTCTAGATAGATAAACGTTTATTTTTCCGCCTGTTGGCCTTAAAAAATTGATTTGCTCACACTTTCATTTTTTACAGAATTTTCTTAAAAACTAACCCTTAAAACTATTATCCATCTACACTGTTTCGACTGAAATTAAAGCAATGGAATGAATTTGATTTTCTTCATTGTTTTTTTTCTGACGGATAGTACTGCACTGGGTTACATAAAAGAATTTACCAAAATCTATTCCATTTAACGAGGCTGACGCCAAAAAGCGGGGTCATTTATTAATTAACAGAAATAAATTACAATTGGTTAAAATGACTAATGTCGCTGCCAGTAACAGGCGAACTGAGCTCAATGGTAGCTGAAAATTGGAAAACGACAGCGAGAGTGAGTAAATCTGTGCGTGTGTGTGTGAGTAATTGTAATAAGACTATAATGACCAATTCCAGGCTGATGAAATCAGTATTGTGACGTCGCAGCTGATTGAAAAAGAATTTAGCAATTAAATTAGAAATACATAAAAACAAATAGAATCAATAAAAACAAGAGAAATTGCATTTAAATCTTAAACGTACAGCTTATCTCCAATGCCGCTCGCTCTTATCGCCTTGCTTTCCTCGCTTTCTACCTCCACGCACTCCAACCAGTGCTCCACTCTTGCATCCCCCTTCCCGTACAGTTCACACATCCTCTTCTCCCTAGAAAGCCAAAACCTATTAAAACCCTCCATGAACCAACATCTCATTCTGGCTACAAGTACCTGAATTCCTTTCCCTCCTTTCTCGCACAAATATTATGCTCTCTCCCTTGACATAATCTACCCATATTTCCCGTCAAATCTTGTCTCTCTCATTCTCTCCTCCATGCTGTTTTTCTTATCCATCGCATATACCTTCCTTCCTCCTCATGCATCCTTCTCACTTCATCCATCTGCAGTCCATTCATTCTAAAATACCTTTCCCTTTCAACCTCCCATTTTTCCATTCCCTCTCCTGTTCTCCTTCTTCCACCAACACTCCCTGACCAGCTTACTTCCCCCCTCTTCCAAAAATTTCTCCTCATATACAGGCCCGACTCCCCGTTAGAGTCCCTAAACTCGTTCTCCCCGTCTCCCTCTTCACAATGTAATTAGGCGCGTTCCTTGCCAACCCCAGTGGCCACTTTACATACCTCTCCTGTGTCCTATTTACCTCCTCACTTTCCTTCCACCCCCAAGCCTCTACTCCCCACAATAGCACACTCATCACTGATGAGTCAAACCATTTTATTCTCCTTCCAAAATTATCTACGAATAACTTCCACTCCCGCGACATGGCCGTAGCTAAGGGGGGGCATTGTGGGGCAATGCCATACCTTAAAATACCAATGCCCTACCTAAAAAATACAATTGACTAGATCAGATCAAGTACAATTTTTACTCCTATCCTAACTCTTCCTATCACTGCGGCCTCCAGCTTACTTTCCATATCCGCCTTTAAACTACAAAAAAATGTGTACATTTCGACCCCTTCTTCGCTTATTCTCTATCCACCACTTGCTTTAAAACTTTAATATTGTCGATAGTACTCAAACCCGCCCTAAAGCCCGCCTGCGTCTCCGGCAATATTCCTTTTCCATCAACATCCTTCCGCAGCCTCTCCGCCACCAACATCGCGTATACTTTATACGCCGTATTCGTTAGCGTAATCCCTCTATAATTCCCCTGCCCATCCCTATCTCCTTTCTAACAGTGGCACTATTAACGCCTCTCTCCACCCTCCTGGGAATCCGTCCTCCCTCCATACTTTCTCAACTACCTCCTTCAGCCTCTCCCTAACCTCTTTCGTACTAAACAGCCACGCTTCGTTCTCTACCCCGTCCACCATTACTGCTTTTGACCTTATTATCTTCCTTATCTGTTTCTCTATCTCCTCGTCATTCAAATCCTCCATCTCTGCCTCTCTTGTTCTTCTAATCCTATCATCTCTCTTCCTTGTATCTAAGCCCTAAAATGATTAATTAAAAAACTCTCTTCACTCCTCACTCCCTATCGTCTCGCTTATTCCCACTCTACGCTTCCTAAACCTGTTTATTATCTTCCACACGTCCCCCTCTGTCTTACCACTTCCTAACCCCTGTTCCAGATCTTTCTCCTTTTCCTGTTCGTTCTTCTTACACATCAATCTAAACCCCTTCCTCATTTCTACGTACTCCTCACTTTTCGCAGTTCCCTCTTTCCAATTCTTGTACTTCCTCTTCACCTTCCTTTTCATCTTTTTACATTCCCTATCCCACAACGGTTTCATTATTCCTTTTTTCTTCTTTCGGAATAGCTTCTTTTGCACACACCCTTTCACTTTCTCTTCAAATCCTCTTATATCTCTTCTACAGTCTCCCCTTCAAAGCGTACCTTTCCTAACTGCTCCTGATAATTCTCTATCGTCTCTCACGTCCAGCTCACCCTCTCTTCCGTCGACACTTCTTCCTCACCTTGCCTTCTGCCGCTCTCTACTCTTATCCACAACTAATGGGTATTCTCCGTCTTCGTCCCCTGTTACCATACCATTCGCTACGGTTCAGCCTCTATCCTCCACCCCTGTCTTTTAGAGTCTCCTCTTCTTCCTTTATCATCTTATCCTTCGATTTCCTTTGAAAACTCTCCCCTTCCCTCTAAAGACCCCCTTCCCTCACCATCCTCGCATTAATCCCCCTTCAGTACCACCATACCCTCCTCTTTTTCGCCTAGCAAGTCTTCCATCCTTTCTTTAATTCTTTCCACCCCATCCTTATTGTACAGTGCCACAAACTTAAACGTTACCCCTCCTATCTTTACTGCCCTCATTTGCACGCCCTCCTGCTCTCCCTCTCCATGAACTTCTTCCTCTAATCCATCCCTAATTACCTTCATAATTTCCCCACTAGCCCTTCCTTTCTTCTTCACTCCGACTGCCTCCTGGAGTCTCCACCCATACCCCCCTGGCAGCTTTGGTTCCATTCTATCCCATGCCTTTCTGTCTACCCACGTCTCTACCATTCCCACTACATCAAATTCCTGGATATACCTCCAAAACTCCTCATCTTTTTTCTTTACCCCTGCTACGTTCCAGTACAGCACCTTCACTACTCCTCCACCCTGCTTTATCGCTACCCCCCTATTTCCTACGAAACAAATTCCCCTACACTTCCTTCAGCACCTCTTTCTCCTCACCCCACACCCACATTTTCTCGTCCACTTTTATTTTCCGATGCCCTACCTTTGTCGCTCTCCCTTCACTCCTCTACCACCTAGCCCTGTCGTTCAGCATTGTCTGTACCTCCATTTCCTTTTGCTTCAAATCGTGATCGATGAAAACCTCCTTATCATTTATACTGTTTTCATTCCGCATTACCCCCAACTTCTCTTCCCAGCTCTACAACTCCACAACCGCCACTTCCACCTCCTTTCTTCCCTCCAGCCTATCTTTCCCTCCTATCTGCCTTCTCTTCTCTCTCCATTCTCAACTCCATTGCCCTTATCCTTTCCCTATCCACCCTCTCCTCCTTTTCATTCCTACGCTCCCCCACTTTCTATTATATTCTCTACCCTCTCCCAAATACCTTTCTCCTCTTCCTTCCCCCTGTCACCTACTTCCATTTCCGACCTGCCTTCTACCTTCTCAAGTCTTTTTTCCGTCCTTTCCTTCCACAAGCTAATCTCTACTTCCATCTGCTTCATTTTAGCTTTTTTTTCCTTCCTTACCGTCACCACCTCCCTCTCCAATCGTTCTACTTTCGCCCTCAGCTCTTCCACCTCCTTTTCCCATCTCTCATCCCTGATTCTCAAGTCCTCCCTCATGCCTTCCATCTGATCCTTAGCCCCTCCCACATTCTCCCTGAGTCCCCTGATCTCGCTACAACATCCCGAGAGCCTCCTTCTCCGACTGCCCCTCAATTTTTTGGGGGAGGCGACCTACGTGTTCTCACACTTTTTTTAAACGGACTCTCTACCGTGCTTTTCTCCGAACTCTCTTGGCTGCCTCTCTTTCTCTTCAAGAGGTCCTCCCTCTCACTTGCGCAAGATGATCTCTCCCTCACTTTCTCGCTTCCTTCGTTCCCGCCGTCCCGCTTTTTCCTCTTCCCGACGCGCCGCTCGACACCGGGCCACGCACTGTTGGCCGTCGTGGTGTGTGAAAAATTTCCTCCCAATAAATTTCACTACCAGCACTTCCAGCACTCTCGCTGACCACCTCCCTCTCTTCCGTTGGTAATTGGGATCTCTTCATACAGTACCTTCCGCAACCGACAGATGTGTCTGAAGACTTTTGCCGCGTACTGCCCCAAATTTCCCCTTTATCTCACTTTTTTAACCCCTCACAGCCCCTGCAGACACACCTTTCTCTCCCTCAACGTCCCCTAACACTACGAGAACCTCTCTTGTCCCCCTCGAAGGCCCGAAACTCCTAACCGCAAACTCTGCCGATCTCTTGTCAACCTAACCTCACTTTCCCTATTTAAGTAAATCCCACCTCATAACTACGCTAAAAATTAATTTTTATCTCCCAAATTCACCTCACACAACCCTACTCACCTCGTTGGCTTCCACGCTCATACTCCACTCATACCTTCCACACAAATTCCGTAAAATCCTCTCATCACCTGTCACTGAACACTTTCTCACTTCCGCCACCAACATGCAAGACCGAGAATGGGTCGATCAGTTAGAAATTTGTGAAAGGGCAGGCAAATACATATTAGTCGGAAATTGTATAGATATTTCATTGATTACAGACCAAACATTGTGGTGAGTATTGCAGGAATTGAAAGATATGCTTGTGAATGTGGCAATGGTCGAAGAACAGTTGGCTGCTGTTCCCGTATAGCAGCTATTATTTATTACTTACCACGCGCGAGGTACCTAATGTACTTAATGCTTATTAGTACTTAATACTTATATTAATTTGTTTTAACCATGAAGTAAACTTTAGGGACCACAAAGTTTATAGTCCGTAAGAAACGAAGGTGAGTGTGGGACTGACCCGACGATCTTACCCACTAAAACGAACTCCTTCGTCACCCTGGTCTCCCTGGTCATCTTCTTCTTCTTCTTTTCCCCTCCCACCCCCCCCCCCCCCCCAGTCATGATGTACGTATCGTATTTAGTTAGGCAGCACATCCTTGAGGCTTCTTCAACGAGGCTGCCTCTCTGAATGCCCTGCACCTCATCATCCCCGGCTGATGGTCTGTCTGGAGCTTTCCTTCTCCTGCAGCGCAGAAGAAGCACTGTGGCGTACCTTCGTAGGTCGCAGCCTTATGGCCCTCTTCGCCGCATCTCCAGCATTCTCTGATCCGATCTGGACCTTCGCAGCTCGCTGGCATATAGCCAAAGCCTTGGCAGCGGTAGCACCGTGTTGCCTCCGTCTTTTTCCGCATACGGCAGGACACCCATCCCACCTTCAGGTGTCCTGTGCGTAGCAGCCTTGCCGCATGTTCCTGCTTCATCTCAACGAAGGCCTTCAGATTTGCTCTGAAGGCCTTCTTCGTTAAACTCACCTTAATTTCACCGATGGTTAATTCACCGAAGTGCTTTATCACGGCTGTCTCTACTTTGTCCGCCCCGGTAGTAGTGTCGAGGTCGAAGACCTCGACCTCAGTGCCGGGGAGGAGCTCGCGCACGCTACCCCCAGCACCAACAGCCCCCTTAATGGCAGCGGACAGCTTGGATCTGCCATTCGCTGCAAGCCCCACTTCCACAAGGACCTCTCCGTTTCGGGTTTGCCTGAAGCCCTTGATTTTTATACTAAGGGTGTCCGGCTTTATCTTTCGCTTAAGGTTCTTGAGAATCTCCGCGTAACTCGAGCCCTCAGCCGGTCTTACGAGGAGCGCCTCAGGTCGACCCTGTCATTGTGACTTCGTCTGCTTCCCTGTGGTTGCAGGCTTCTCCTCTTCGTCTCCTTGTTTGGGTGTCGAGGTCACCGTCGCTGCAGCGGTGCAGGTCCTCGGCCTGTTCTTCATCGGCTTCGAAGAATTAGCCTCTATGAGACTCAAGGTGGACTTCTTCAGTATGAGTCCCAGTGTACCTTCTCTCCTTCTTCTGCCATGCCTTCTTCTTTTCTTCTACCTTCGCCTTTCTGTCGGCAGCCATGCTTACTCGGGTAAGGCCTTTAGTGTACTTTTTTTCGGCATACGAACAAATTGCGCCAGTGAGAGCAAACAAATAAAAAAATTGACTTTATAAATAAGGACCATCCTAATGTGCACATCCTTATTATCATGTATTTTGAACCCATTAGACATGCTATTTAGTGTTTTAATCAATAGGTTTAATGCTAAACAGAACCGTGATGCACTCAAGGAGTGTCCTTGACAGACACCCGCCGTAATGCGTATTAATCTAATTATCCTTGACATGGACTTAATTGTACTATTTTGAAATAATGCCTAGCATAAATTTTGAAACTCTATGAATTAAACATACTTAAATAAGAAGGGATAAAAGGGAAATTTATTAAAACAAGTGGTAAAAAGTGGAAAAATAAAGGCATAGGGGAAAGACTGTGAAGCCTGAAAAAAGTTAAAGTTGTCCTTTAATTTGAATATCCATTTTTACATATTTTTTATTTTCGTGCATTCTAAATACAAAGAACATTCAGAACATATTCTACGCATTTCATATACATGTTACTTCATCATTGTTATTTTACTCTTATGCATGTCATAGTTACTTGTGGTTGTTGTTTCTTGAATGTGATTACGAGATCGTCGTACGTGAAATGCAGATTGCGAAATGTAGACTGACGTTTCCTCACTTATGTCAAGTCAGCTGGATAATGGTCAAAGTACATGTACTATTTGTGCATGATCTGCCTTTCATTAGACACTGAAGATAGTGTACATTACCATTAAGCCGTATTAGGGAATTATATTTTTATCATAAAAGTTACCGCTTGAATAACTTTGATGCTAATATAGAAGCCATACATCATTTACAGTTGTAACTTAACATAGTTCCAATTTCCAGTTATAGTACACTTTTGTTATCTAACCGTCTACAGGGCTATAGGGGAGCATAATATCCAATAATCGGGTACTTAAAGATTGTCCCCTCTCTATTCCGTCGTTCAAACCAGGTTGTAACTTGCATGATAGGACATGCGCAGAGACTCGCAGTCACCTAAACGGAAGACACGATAATTTTTGGGTTAAAGTACGTGTGAAAACCAATAGTAAAATACCGAGGGGGTAGATACCGAGAGTGTACTCGCTGGTAAATTTAATTTTTATATTTCTTATTTACAGATATTTTTTCCTAACCTTTAAAATAATCATCTATAGACATCCTGTTTCTGCATTAGAAATAACTTCGAAATGGGATGTGGCTGTTATTCAGGATATATGATTGCTTTGTGGTGAAAAAATCTCACCAAATATTTTTCGAAAATTGAGAAAAAAATAGCAGAGATGTGGGGCTTTGTGTTTTTGGAGAACTTTGATTTAAAATGACGTATCTTGGGTTCTAATTGGCCGATTTAGCTTTTCGACGTCTGAATTTCCATGTTTTAAGATACATTTCAAAACATTTTTGTTCAAATACATTTATTTTCAAATTTGGTGAGAAAAATAAAAATAAAAAAAGCGTTTTCTAAAAAAGCCATTTTTTATTTTTCCGTTAGAGAAAGATACAAGTATAGCGAAGAAGACCTATAATTAATTATTGGAGTGAGTTTGCCACTGGTTTTCGAGAAAAAAAAACGAATGTCACAACTTCTATGGCACGGCGCATCTCAGTTGAGCAAATAAAACTATCTGTGGACAAATTAATTTTCATACCGCAATTATTTTTATACGATTTGAAGTTTTTTATAAATGAAAATTAACAAAATTATGCATACCGTTCGTTATAAAATATTAAGATTCATTCAAAAAGATCTAGAATCAATGACACAACTGTTTAGAAATGTTTTTTGGTAGAACTACAGCAGTTTAAACGTTTTTGCTTCCTCATAGAGGAAGCTTTGTAATGGTGCCATTTTTCAAAAAATTTTTAATTCATTTAATTAAACCCTCCCTAATTTAAAAATGTCCAATACAACATTCTAAGCAATTGTCCGGATGTGTGTGTGTTTGTGTGTGTGTGGATGTGTGGATGTCACGCTTTTTTGTGAACACGATAACTAGAAAACAGTTGCAGATAAATTGATGAAATTTGGAGAGCTTATTTTCCTCACTAATATCTTGAAACTGACCGAAGGATTTCTCAAAATATTTATTGCATTTTTTTCAAGCACTCAATAATATTTTAAAAATCGGTTTTTTATAGTAAAACTTTTTTCATTCGCATAATTCAAAGTTGATGCAAGAATATAAAAGATTCCTTGGTTCGGGACGAATCGATTGACCTATAATATTAATACATTTTATTGAAGAGTAGGGAAGTTATGGTAATTTATATATTTTGAAAATCGGTTTTTCATAGTAAAACTTTTTTTATTTGCATAATTCAGAGTTGATGCAAGAATATAAAAGATTCCTTGGTTCGAAACGAATCGATTGACCTATAATAATAACGCATTTAATCAAAGAGTAGGGAAGTTATGGTAATTTATATATTTTGAAAATCATTTTTTTATAGTAAAACTTTTTTCATTAACATAATTCAAAGTTCATGCAAAAACAGAAAGGATGCGTTGATTCGAGACGAATCGATTGACCTATAATATTAATACATCTTATTGAAGAGTATGGAAATTGTGAAATTGCATAATATTTGAAAACACGGTTTTTCATAGTAAAACTTTTTTCAGTAACATAATTCAAAATTGATGCAAGAACGGAAAAAATCTCTTGATTCGAGGCAAATCGATTGATCTATAAAAATAATAATACACTTTATTGAATATTAGGGAAGTTCTGATTATTTATAATATCTGAATCATCAGTTTCAAACAGAAAAACTTTTTTCATCGACATAATTTAAAGTTGATGCATGAATAGAAAAGACTTTTCTATCATAAATTTTCAAATAGAGTAATATTATGGCAATTTTTGTGAAGAAATCATAAAGCTGGGAGAGGGATAGGGTGCGACAGAACTTTTCCTTTCCCTTTTCCAGCTCAAAAAATCATTATTTCGAACGCAAGATTTGATTTGTCTGATTTGTCTTTGTATTTAGAACATTTTTTGTATTATTTTGTAATTTTTCAATTTTGGCAAATTTCTATTTTTAAATTGAGCAAAATGAAGACTTTGGTTTGTCTATTATTGAAAAAAATAACTAATGCTTCCTCTATGAGGAAGCAAATACATTTGCTAACGGGAAGCAAAGTGCTCGTGAAATGAGCACCATATAATTATAAATACAAACAAAGTGGAAACACTCGAGATCGAATTCACAGCTAGTTTATGATGTATAGACAAAAGGGGTTTGTGTGTCAGATTAATGAATATTTATAAATAATTTGTCATATAGTAAATACAATTTATAAACAATTACCCGTTCCAGCTATTTATGAGAAAATAATTAACATTTTTAATTCAAGCGACCGTAAATAGCTATGTAATTATGTTTTAATAATTGTTCAAACAAAATTATTTAACAAATCAGCTCTTTGCCGAAATTTCGAGATAAAGATTCAATTTTTTTTCAATACAATTAACTGTAAATAACTAAATTTCAACCGTTGTTAGAACTCTTGGTCAATGAATAACAAATATTATTATCAGCAATTTAGAAATAAAGTTGTCTCGTATTATCTTATCTTATAAACTAAGAATCCATTTTTCTTGTTGGAATCAACTGCCCATGACTCCTTGTCATCACAATAGAGAAACTAGAAACTAGAAACGCAATGGAGACAAAAAGCCATCCACGGTGAGCACCTCAAAACGTTAGATCAATATGAAGTGGATAGTGAGGCATCCAATATTTGGTTGAGAAAAGGCGTCCTGTATCCAGAAACGGAAGCATTCGTCATTGCTATTCAGGACAGGATTGTCAGCGCCAGAAATTATCGCAAACACGTGTTACATCAAGACGTGGTTGACCGGCGTTGACAGTATTATGTGGAGATACCAACGAATCCATCAAGCACACATTACTGATGGTTGTCGTGTAATGGCTCCAAGAGAGTATACGCACAGACATAATGATGTACGTCAACAAAATTTCCTAAGCTTAGGACTCTTAACAGAATGGATGCCTTTCTATACATAAATTCCAGTGCCTCTTTAGAAAACAAAGATTACATCTTATTTTGAGATGTTACTATACAGACGGATCATTATATCAGAGCCAATCGACCCGAAATCATGATACGTGAGAAAAAATGTGAAAGAGTCAACATCATCGACATTGCTTGTCCACTTAACCGGAATTCGCAGGCAACCTATAAAACCAAGATCCATAAGAATAGAGCTAAGGCATGCAGTAAAGACAATATGGAGGAATGAGAAACATGCATCTATTCAGCATATTGTGATTTCGGCTACAGGCAATGTGCGCAAGATGCACCGATCATTTTGATCATTTAGGAGTCAGTAGGATACTGACAGCAGCTCAGAAGACAGTTATATTAAACACCTGTCGCGTTTTTAGAAACTTCTTAGACCAGCAGGAAGCAGGCGACTAAGAACCTATGGAGTTGCAGATGTTAGTTCTAAGAAAACATCCAGATGCGACTATTGTCACCTTCAACGCTCGCGGCCGCTGTGTAAGAACCATGCTCCTAATTTTGTTTCTACTACAACTCATGGCAAAAGATTTCAAATGTCGTATCAAATTGATTTATAACATCTTCACATCATCAGGCACTTGACTTAATCCGTGGAACAAGAAGAATATGTACATGGCAGGCAGAGATAACGTAAGTTCCTAAAGGGCGAGGCACAGCTTAGCTGCTTACAAACTTAACCTTTTGATTTTGAATAGACAACGGATTCGGATTCAGCGACCCCGAAAAACATATGATAGACATAGTCAGGCTTCAGGAGTAATTTTCTCGATTTTTTTGTGGGGCTGTGTAATCTGAAAAATGTATAGCTTATATTAAAATATGGAACTTTAAACCTTCGCTGGAACACTGGGGTCAGGAAGACCCCAGGCATGCTAAAATTTATTTAAGTCCTTCCAAAATTAAAAAATGGTACTAATGGTAAATGGAAAATGTTAATAATGGTTACTGATTTTTTCGTGAAAAATGTCACTTTTTGCTCTTGTTTAACTTTTACAGTCTTTTTTTCATATTTAAAATAAATTTTGAACTAAATAGCCCACAGTATTCTTTGGAGTAAGTTTCTAAGAGTTTTTAAAAAATTCAGCTACTCAAACCAATTAATTGGCTCTTTGCGGGAAGTGTGCCAGCTATGCTACGCGTCGGAAAGTGTGCCATCGAAGGGTTAAGGTAAAAGAAGACAAGAATAGAATTACTTTTTTATGAAGAGACAAATCAAGTTGCTTTGTGAAGGCGTTCAGTCGTTTCATCCCTGACAGCGGGGATGGAATAAGATGCTAGCGGGTTTTTTAAGCTGTTTAAGAGGCGGGGAACAGCGCAGGGAAAGGTGGATTTCCTTTCGATATTTTTGCTTGCAGGACATATAGCTTGCTATCGGATCTTATTACAAGCGATTTTCTAACTCGTTCATCTTCTACAAATGACAATATCTTAATTAAATATTCCGGAGCACCCCGCGAGAGAGATTTTTGCAAGGCGGGTGTAATATGGTCATATTTTCTGATTCCGCATGTGTATCTGAGACATGCGTTTTGCACCCTATGTATCCTCTCAGAGTGGCATTCAAGAAGGGGCCATATATCTTATACGCATATTCAAAAAGGGAAAGCACGAAAGACTGACAAATCAACAGTTTTACCTGAGTGGACTTTTCGCCGGAGCTACGATGGACAACAAGATAACGCCTATCGCAGAGTTGGGCAGCAAGCATCTTTAAAGTTGATTATAGGAAGAATAACGGACATAGCAGGGTTATTGACAAGAGCGTGCTCTTCAACATTTTTTCGGAAACGCGTTTTTCGTCATTATTTTATCACTAAATTTTCAAAAAAAATGTATAAATTTTTTTTTAAAACGTATTTTAAAACAAGTAAATTCAGACTTCGAAAATTGGAATCGAACAGCTGGAACCCAAGATGCATAATTTAAAAAAAGGACCAAAAACTCAAAGTCACACATCTTCGTCATTTGTTCGAATTCTCAAAAAATATTTAGTGCTATTGTTTCAGCACCAAGCAATCATATATTCCTAATTATAGCCAAATCCAATTCCAACACAAAAATTCCCGTGACCACATGACGTGGACTCCACCATGCGCAAAATGCAAATCCTGACATCTTGTATTGTTGTAACAAATAATTGAATCTTATGGTTGTGATCACAGGGCGAAATATTTTTTTATTTAGGTGATTATGATATAATGAAGAAGTGGAGAGAAAAAATAGCATTTACATTATGCCTATTTTATTGAGTTTAGACAAATCAATTTTCAGTAAATTAAGGCTTTCAAAGATTTAAGAGGAAAAAATGAAAGATTTCAAGTGATTGCAAATAGTTTCAAAAGAATTGAAGGGATTTCATAGGATTCTGCAGGAAGTCAAAATATTTCAAGGGATTTTTAGGGTATTTTAGAATATTCATAGTGATTTCAAGCGATTCTGTGGCAATTAATCGGATTTTGTGAATTTAAAACCATTTCATAGGATTTCAAAGAATTTGACAGAATTTCGAAGTATTTCATAGGATTCGAAAGCTTTTAGGGTATTTTCGGAGGATTTCAAATATTTAAAAGATTTGAAAGGATTTTATCATATATCACGAGATTTCAAGGCATTTAAAACAATTTATTTGGATTTCAAGATATTTCCTATGATTTCGAGAATTTTTAAAGCTTTTAAAGGATTTCAATCCAAATTTTTTTGTTAAATAACATAATGGCTGTACTGTAAGTGTTCAAATCTATTTATATTTACACATACACACAAAATCCTGGATTGGCCACCGTTTACAGACATCATAAATGGTCGATCTCACATCGTGTACGAAAACGATGAGCAAAATCCCCAAAATCGGTTAGCAAAATGCTTTCATCGGTGAGCAGAATGCTCTCCATGGTTACCGAAACATTTTTCTCACTATGTGAACATCGTTCTGGGTGAAGTTGGGGTAGTAATTTGTCATTGTAATATATAATTGATGTATGTAAACGGTAGACAATCTCAGGTTTCACCACGGAGTAATAATAACGAGACCGATCTCCGTACGTAAGTTCTGACTGCGGTAAATGCACCTTTATTGCCAAGCTCAGACGTTTCGAATCAGCACTATAGCCAGTCGGGCATGCGCACTGTGATCTGCTATCTCCTTTTCTCCCGCGAGAAGTGAGCGAGTGAATGCCAGTGCATGACAACAACGACAGCAATTGAGGTTATATCAATTTTTTGCAACTTGACAAAAGTTTTTGCAAAGTCAAGTAAGTCGGAAAATTAAATAATCAAGTGCAAGAATGGCGTGTTGTGTTCCCAAGTGAAAAAGCACAGAAATAAACAAGCACGTATATTACAAATATGTACGGGAACATAATCTCAGTTTTCAGTTGTCTTTAAACACGGCGCTCACTCGCACACTTCTCGTAGGAGAAAAAAAGATAGCAGTTCACAGTGCGCATGTCCGACTGGCTATAGTGCTGATTCGAAACGTCTGAGCTAGGCAACAATGGGGCAGTTACCGCAATCAAAACTCGAGGCGTTTTGTACAGCATGATCGGTTTCCATTTTATTAGTCCGTGGGTTTTGCATTGTAATTTGTAAAGAACAACATTATTCGATACACGAGGCCTCACGGCGAGTGCTGCCTGCTCGTGCGAAGGCACAGCACTCATCCATTAGCTCGGCTTTGCCTCGCTTTCGAGTTCGTGCTGGCCCTTCACACTGACAGTGAGCAAACCGCCCATTTGGCCTCTTGTATCGAAATATACTCTTTTCAAATAACAACTGAAGGGAAAACCAAGCTCACATTATCCTTTCAGATTGTAAATATTCTATATCTTGTTGATTTCACATACTTTTTCTAAAAGGTTCCACCGTAAAATTTAATAATCTATTTTAAATACTGGAAGATTTTTAGGACCTAATCCTTTGTTAATACCCTACTAATTCTCTTAGTAACTGGATAGAAAAGTTGCTTTCAAGTATCTGTTAATCACTTTAAAAATGAACAATGTATTTTTCAATGGCCTCTCATATAAAGTCGTCAATTACGAAGATGGGACTCACTTTTTCTATGCCCCTGAGACTCCAAAGTCCTTGAACGATTTCACTATATTTGATAGGATTACACGGGATTTAAGAGTAAACGTAAAAAGTTATCAGTACAATCAACATTGTTTGTGAAATACAAATTTGCCGAATAATTTCAAAAGAAATATGACTTTGAAAATTGGTTAAATTTTAAAATATAATCCTTAACAGTATATTGAAATTTAAAAGAGAAAAAAATGAAAACTTGGCGAGATTATATTGACCCTCGAGTTTTTGACGAGAGCTAAGATTGTGCGCCGAAAAGTTTAATTTAATTATCAACTTATTTAATTGCATTTTTGTGGACCCTAAAGCCAAATCCACACCGTCAACAACTAATTTACAAAAATATTTAATACTCAACACAATGTAATGTATATAATTGGCTAGTTAACCAATTTAATTTCAAATCAGTCAGAGAGGTCCAGCTTAGGATCTCAGAATGATTTGGTATTTAGATATATCATTTCACAGTGAAAATAAAAGATTCTCAGAATTAGACAGAATTTTTTTTTTGAAAATGCAATATTTTCCGAACGAGCGTATTCCGGATTCTCTTCTTTATCGGATGTGAACATTCTTACTCTTTCAATTGATCTGCAAAAAAGTTTAAAAATTAACAAAACAAAACAAAAACAGAAAAATAGATGGCAATATGTACTATATCTTATGAGTTTACATCATGAGTTTACACATCTCCCATAAGGTTTCCCTCAATGCATATACTGATTCAAAACAGGAAGACATAGTTCCTTCTTTTTCGGTTTTACGATCCATTTTAAATAAATAAAACTCAAGGTTAGTAAAACCAAAAGTCAAAATTTAATTGCCCTGATAACACAAAAGACGAAGTTTCGGCCATATTGTTAGCTACAACATTTGGAGTCAAATTTCGTATATAAAAATGTTTAGAAAGATGGATAAACATAAAAGAATGGTGATTCCGACGAGTTTCAGTTTGTACATTTTGGGAACTTCAAAAGAATTAAAGAACTCCCAAAATTTGAGGTTACATTCTTAAAAAACGGAGATCGAATTATAATGTTTACGATAGAGAACAAGTGACAGAAAAGACAAAAACAATTTTTGAGGTTAATTCAGTTCATGTAATATATAATAGGCGTTGTCATTTCAAGATGAGAGGAACGCGCCAAAGTAATAGGAATTTGAAATTATTAATTGGTGATGCTATGATATCATAGATTTATATTGAGGATTTCTGTTCTGAATTAATATAAATTTAATTATATTTTGTGATAAAAATTGATTCTTACATTTTTCTTTTGTAAGAACAATTTTCTCTAGCTAGACTCTTTATACAGGGTGTCCCAGACTCAAGTGTCCGGACTAATATTGACGTATAAAAATGAAAAAAATAAATAGAAAATTCCCTTTCCAAAAATCAGTTGAAGTTTTAGTTTTTTAGTTATGAAACATTTAAGCTGGACCAATTAGGAGCGCCTTATAAGCAGCCGTGTGTACGTGAACGAGATTTCAATGCAGTGTTATCGAAGCGAGCGCAGAGGTGGGGGTTAGCGACGGGAGAACACTATGTTGGAATCCCGTTCACGCACACACGGCTGTTTATACAGCGCTCCTGATTGGTCCAGCTTAAATGTTTTATAACTAAAAAAGTAAAACTTCAACTGATTTTTGGAAAAGGAATTTTCTATTTATTTTTTTAATTTTTATATGTCTATATAAGTCCGGAAACTTGAGTCTGGCACACCCTGTATTAGTAAAGTCAAAATCAAATAATTGATCAAAGTTCCAAGAGTGTTGCAACAAACCAGTTTTTAAATTGCCAATTCTGCAATCGCTTTTATGCCCATGTATTCTAGCGTTCAGTCTAAGGCCGGTTTCACCAATGTAAATTTTATTACAGCCTTTACATTTCATTAAGTTATAAATTTTAGAAATTTAACATTAGAAACATTAGAAATTTTTTTAATTTTTTCAGAATCTTTTTTATTAGTGATATAATTTTCTTATTTCTTATTTCTGATAATCCTTGTACGGAAGGTAATAAAACACGTACATCAGTTTTTTTTTGTTTTTTTTTTGTAATTTTCAAGCCATTTTTAATTTTTATTTTAGCCAATGTAAGTGGGTAGTTATTTTGTTGTGAAGTGATTTTTAATTGATCTAAGTTTTGTTTTCTGAATTTAATATCGCTTATTTTTATGCATCTATCGATTAATCCATTAATTATTACAATTTTTGACTAAATTTATTATGAGAGTTATAATTAAATATTGACCTGACCAAAAAGTTTTTTAAAACCATTTTGACTTTTATTTTAAATCATGTTC
Organism: Andricus quercusramuli; assembly: GCA_932178445.1. Taxonomy (NCBI): domain Eukaryota; kingdom Metazoa; phylum Arthropoda; class Insecta; order Hymenoptera; family Cynipidae; genus Andricus; species Andricus quercusramuli. The sequence goes on along the minus strand of CAKNXH010051830.1, from coordinate 3,285 downwards.
TCGGGTTATCCCAGTTTTTCATCATAACCACGGCTAAGTCAAATGACTGATAAGATGAGGATATTATAAGTTAATATAATACGATGTCTGAAATCTTCTGCGATGACGTTGTAGGTACAAAATTAGGAGCAGGGTGTAGTTTGGAGTTCGTATTTTGCCGCTGTTATCCATACACAGCGGCCGCGAGCGTTGGAGTCGCCTCTGGATGCTTTCTTAGAGCTACCATTTGCCACTTCACAGGTTTTTAGTCACTTGCTTCCGGGTGGTCTAGGAAGTTTCTAAAAACGCGACAGGTGTTTAATAAAACCGCCTTTCGAGCTGCTGCCAGTACCCTATTGACTCCTAAATGTTCAAGATATTCAGTGCATCTTGCTTGCACATTGCGTATAGCCGAAATCGCAATAGGAAGAATAGATGCATGTTTCAAATTCCTCCATATTGTCTTTACTTCATGCATGGTTATGTGGACAAGCAATGTCGATAGTGTAGACTCTTCCACCTTTTTTTTCTCGCATCACGATGTCGGGTCGATAGGCTCGGATGTAGTGATCCGTCTGGATAGTAGCATCGCAATATAAGATGTAATCTTCATTTTCTGAAACGGGCATTGGAATGTATCTATAGAAAGGCATCCATTCTGTTCAGAGTCCTAGGTTTAGGGCAAGTTGTTGATGTATAATGCCCGCCACATCATTATGTCTGTGCGTATATTCTCTTTGAGCCATTACGCGACAACCATCAATAATGTGCTCAATAGATTCGTTGGTATCTCCACATAATCGGCACCGGTCAACCATGTCTGATGTAACACCTGTTCGCGATAATTTCTGGTGCTGAAAACCCTGTCCTGAATTGCAATGACGAATCCTTACGTTTATGGATACAGAACGCTGTCTGTCTGTCAGAAGTTCTGTCTACAGAACTGTCTCCATTGCGTTTCTAATTCCTCTATGGTTCCTACCCCAATATTCAATGCCTCCTCTGTGGAAAAATTCAAGGGCGTGTAGTCAAGATCCGCTTTACAGATGGTGTTGTAAAGCGAAACATCTCGCTTGCTGTTAAAATAGTCTCGCAACTGTATAACTTACGATTCACACAGTTTCCTGACATCTACAATGCCCCTACCCCATCTATGTCGTGGTAGAATTACCCTTTCAATCGCCGAGATACTGTTTAATCGTTCGAGGTCGGTGTTCAACTATTTAATGAGCCCAAAGGAGTACGTGAGGACAGGGATGGCATAGGTGTTGATTGCCCTGATCGTGTTTGCTGAGTTAAGAGAATTCTTCAGAAACAAACTGAGTCTTGCAGTGAAGGCAGCCGTTAGGCTTTTCTGAACTATCGTATGCTGAATACCCTTAGATTCGAGAATACCCAGGTATTTATATAACTTGCCCTCAGCCATTGCTTCGATGTCATTCTCGAAATCGTTCTCTAGCTCTGCGGTCCCTAATTCTCCTCTGGTTAAATGCACTGTTCTTCATTTATCTAGTACGAACTCCATGTGGATATCATTGAAAAACTGCCTTGTGACATGGATTACTTGCTGCAGTTTCTAGTTCGAACTAGCATATAGCTTCAGGTCATCCATGTATAGAAGATGGGTCACTTGATGACCATCCTCGTTATCATGTACGCGGAACCCATGAGACATACTATTTAGTGTTTTGCTCAGTGTGTTCAATGCTCAACAGAACCATAATGCACTGAAGGAGTCTCCTTGGAATATACCCGCCGTAATGCGTATAGATCTAGTTATCCTTGGCTGTCCATGATCAAATTACTTGATTCTTGTACCCCAAAGCATCATCGCACGACTTAGGATTCACTTTTATTATTATTGATTTATTATCTATTATTAATACAATATTATATATATATATATATATATACGAGGTCAGTCTGTGGGTTGAGACTGATCCAAGAAGTTATTCAATTAAAAATTAAATAAAGTTGAAATAACTTTATTTAATTCGGTAGACAATTTTAGGTTGAAAACTTGGGTTTATTTAAGTAGCGTAGATGTTTGCACTACGGGGACTCGGGGAGAAGTTTCTCTCAGTCTCGAAGCGCGCTATACTTAACGGCTAGCTCGGGCGGCGGCGCACTTTTCACGGTGCAGAGAGAGTGGGGTATTGGCAGGGCTCCCGACAATGGGTCGGACAACAATGCCGACTACCCTACAGTTGGGGGAGCCAATCAAGACGGAGTCAATGCGATTGACCGGCGGAATCTTGTTACTTTTAAGTGGACGGATCAACTCAATGACGGCCTGCTGGAGTGCTACGATGCCAGTATGGTCCCTGAACGAGAAGGTTACATGGCACGACTGCATGCTCTGTGGTGCAAGAAACACCCAGAGCTCTCAGACTTTTCGCAACAACGTCTGCGAAACCATGCAGAGAACCTCCGGAAAAGAGGTTATATAAGCGGAGTGCCTACTCAACCGCATCCAGAACAAGCCGGCAACAGAGAAAGAAAGGCGACACTAAGACCAACCATATTGGTTACAGCACATATTGTCGCAAATGGACAAGATCCTCTTCTTAAAATGGTCAGAAAACACGAAGAAGTAGGCAAAGGGGCGTTTCATTACAAAGCAGCAGAAGAGGCTGCTGAAACACTCGGCCTTGACTTCAATATCAGGGGTGAGCGAAATGCATCAAATCTTATCCATCTTGAATACTCACTCCTGAAGGCCCAGATTAAGAAAGCACAGGAGAAAAACTTCCGCGAAGAGCTCCTCGACAAGAAGATGCACGGCATCTTCCACAGAAATGTGGAAGATCAGTCGATGTCGTATGAGCTGACGTTTGCTTTCCTTAGATCACCCGGATTGAAGTCGGGCACAGAGGGCTTCATTTTGGCATGTCAAGATGGTGTCATTTCCACTCTAGCATACCGTCGCCACATTTTGAGCCAAGATATTCCCGATGATAGCTGCAGAGCGTGTCATGAACACCCCGAGCATCTAGGACACATACTATCTAGTTGTCCAGCTCATGCGGGAACAACCTACATCCAAAGGCATAATGCGGCACTGAGAGTGCTTTATTACCATCTCTGTCACACTTACGGCATTAGCCCAAATACCTCTCCGCTGAACGCCCCTAGAGAAATAGAGTCAATTGTCGAAAATGAGAAGTGCCGCATATATTGGAACTTCATATTCTCGACAATTGTTTCTGTTGCGCACTCGAGGCCTGACATAGTTCTTCTTGACTTCGAGAAACGAACCATGTTCGTTATCGAATTTTCGGCACCAGCGGACAAAAACGTCACAGC
>CAKNXH010051828.1:5605-27526 GCA_932178445.1 Andricus quercusramuli | reverse complement strand
TCATTTTTTTCAATTGTACATTTATAAAACTAGAGCAGCAGAATGATCATCCGTCGTCGAATAATTAGAGATGTCAATTGTTTGCAACGTTTTTATCCAACTTTAGATAAATAATATCTTAGAGATTTACTGTGTGCAATAATTTATAAACAGAGAATAGTATGTTAAATTTTAATTATACAATATTTTTTGAATAGAAAATAATTCTACATTTTTCTGCTCTTTTTCAGTATTTATACCTACTCAGATTGGGCGTTACAAAGTTGCGGGACTTTGTCATCTGCGCTTTGGAAGAAACAATGACTAACAAGTTGATTTGCAAGTTCAATTGGAAAGGATCTACAGAGAAAGCGGGAACTGTTAAGGCTGAACAATTTGGAAACACAATAGTGGCAAAAGCCTTATACAGAAAGTTTTAGAAAAATAATGTCATGAATCGTGAATGTGGTATTTGAATTTAAAATCACAAATGAAGAAATAACATGATTTTATAGTGGCAGCTCAAGATTGTCCTTCATTTTATGTTCCAGAAAATGAAGCTAAATTTAAAGAAGAGATGCAAGAAGTATAAAGAGCAAGCAAACAATGGTACCGCAATTCACAAAAGAAAGTGTCAAAAGTACCTGACACAGAACATCATGAACTGCAAAAAAAGAATAGATGACTTAAAAGAGCGGCTTCAGTGACAAAGTTCGGATGTGGATGACAATAATAGCGATGAAGAATCAGAAGATAAATTTGCTTACAATGGATATATATTTACCATTTAGAATAATATTTTGTATACGATTCTAAAAACATTAAAAAAGATTTAACAATTTTAAAAGAATTATCCTCAAAAAGGCTGACGGAATATTAACTTGAAGTTAATATTCTGTAAAAATGAATCTTCAGTGTTACAGCTGTGAAGCTTTTAAAATAAATGTAAAAAAATTTGGCATTTAAGAAGGTTTTAAGTTTTATGTCTCAAGTGTTACTACTGCGAAGTTTTTGTGATTCAAATTAAAAACAGTGTTTTTGGGTGATAAGATAACGTCCGGCTTTTCTGATAATTTTTCGAAATTTTGAGACTCAAGCAAACTTTATTATAATATTCTTTCACGAATTGCGTTCAACTTTACCAGAGATTTGCGATAAGTGAGAAGATCCACGACTTTAATAAAATAATAAACGATATAAAATCCATGTTCCACTTGTTATTTCACATTCAAAAACAATTACATCAATTATTTATTAACCCTTCCATTAGACCTGCACTTCGTGCGTGCAATCTGCCCGCACGCGTTGTAACCATGACGTGCGAACCACGTGTGCATCAATTGATGTCGCTGCTGTGTGAACATATGCGTGCACAACGTGCACGACAACCAGCACGAATACCAGCACAATGCGCGCATCGTGTGTACAAAATTGTTATCTATGTTTGTAGTCATAGATCAACCGTGAGAAACAGTTTTATAATCAGCCCATTTCCCAAACAAGTGATCATTTTTCTTTATATATTTTAGAATTTCATATTCAGTGAGCACTTTTTGTTGCTTAAAAACCGTTTCTGTAAAAGTTGTCACTATACTCTCTTCAAAAATTTCAGGTTGCCTTAAGCCGTAGATCTCGTTTAAAAATAAACGTTCTTCAATACAATGTTTCAGACTTTTTAGCACCAGAAAACTCATTTCTCTCATTAGAAATAAGAAAAAATAATTCTGGTCTCTCGTTGGCTCCACTGCCACTATTTTCTCGTTAACATGGGTACCAAAGCTTTTTTAATGGAGGAAGAATTTAAATGTTATATTTTCGAAAGCGTCATTCGATTGTAAGGTATAAGAGACGTTTCGATTTGTGTATATTAAAGATGAGCTCAGATCAAAATTTTGTTGTCACTCATCTCAGGTCTGTTATAGAACATTTTATAAAAAAGGTCCCTAGGCTATTTAATTGCAAGTATGCCGTATAATATAGAATTGAAGGTGAGTGCGATGAAATTCAACAAAAATATCGTACGTTCTAGCTGGGTAACGAAGTTGCCGAAAATATTTCGACAGAGACCTTTAAACCTATAGTCAAACCACTACAAGAACTTGTAAATATATCAGATATATAAATCAAACAAAATAAATTTATGAAAAAGAAAGTTGAAAAAGATGGGAAGGAAGATAAAGAAGGAAATTAAGAAGAAAATGATAATCTTTCTTCTATTACTGCTGGTGGCGATAGTGACGATGGTCACCAGGAGCAGGCTTCCAATACATACAAGGAAATTATACTCCCACTTTACCTATTCGCTCAAACGATACTGCAAAATATAAAAATATTATAGTGAAACTTTTTCCACGCAATCAATCGTCGACAACTAGAGGTTCATCAAAAAAAGACAAACAATCAATCAGTTCATCACCTCACCTCATGATAGTAAGAATAGACTCAATACCAGACGACATTTATTGAGATTATCCAAATGAGCAAGTTGACAGTCTTCGTTTACTGTTGGCACCAGGAGCAGCAGCCAATCTAATTCACAGTAAGGAAATTATATTCATCATTAAGGAATTGCGGGAGGCTTGAATTATATATTAAGAGAGTGCAGTTTCATATAAAGTCACTGTTAGAACGTGCATTGAGGAGTTCCAAAATAATCGTCAGTTAACCTTTGTACAGTATGGTGACCAGAAAAAACACTTTCGGTTTTCTTAGGAGTAAGTGGCAAATAACGGTAGTTTATGCGATTGTAGAAGCCAGAATTTTTTTTTAATTTTGGACAATATTTAGAGGTGGCCCACCGTCTTTGAAGTTCTCATGTAATCAACAAGGGTAAACTCAACTTTTTTTCATTTAAGATTTTAACCACGAAGTTATCCACTTTTTAATTCAAACTTTTGATATATCGTTCTTGAGCTTCTCATTATCCACATAGAAGCATTTTTTTCAATTAAAAATTCATAGAATGCATTAATTACGGTTGCTTGAAAAGTGCCATTTTCACTGTTTTCTACTGTTTTCAAAGACTAATAACGGCTGTAATAATACATACCTTATACTGAAATTTTAGGAATATTTTCCTCTAAGGTTGAAGATCACATTTTCTGAAAAAAGCAGATTAGGAAGAATATAAATAAGCCTGCAATAATGAAAACAAATCTGAGTACATTTTTGAAATTTGACAGTTCTACTACTCGAGCTGTTTACTTTTCGGGGCGAAGCGCTCATCAGCTCAGCCATAACAGTCGATCATAGTGGTACTTGGCACCATAAACTCATAAAGCAGACACATTGTCGGCAAGTTTTTCTTAGTCATATTTTCCTTTTTCAGAAGGTGAATGCTAATAATTCAGGGGACGCTCACTAATCCTGTTATAAAGTCACATCGATGAAAAGAGCTAACGTTGCGCTTTTAAGATCGACTCTTCACTTACCGCAATTGTCAGCTTTTGCAATGACAACTTTGAAAGACGATGGGCCACCTCTAAATATTGTTTGAAATCAAACAGAAAAAAATCTGGTTTCTACAATCGCATAATTTAACGTTATTTGCCCTTCGCTCCTAAGAAAACCAAAAGTTTTTTTTCTGGTCACCCTATTGTACAGCGTCAAGACTACTTACTTCTACTTGTCAAAATTGTTTGAGTATTTTTCACAAGTAGATAACTTGAAGAGACATCAGATCTCATCATCAAAAAAAGGACAGAATCTCTCCCGACATGAATGGCTATCATAAATATAACACATCTGATATTGTCGCTGCGTGAAGTCCTGGAGCAAAAGTGTGCTTCCCTCAAAGAAAAATCAATATTAGAAAGAATAAAGCTGACATGTCCAAAGGTATGAAACCAAATATGTACCGGAACAGAACGTAAATCTGATTCAACTTTCAATGCGAAAAAGAATTGAAGCTTCGAGGCTCTGAAAGAAGACGCTTCAAGCGAAAAATTTGAGCACAATTTTGAAGTTATGGAGAAAAATGATAAGCGTATGTATAAACATGTGGTAAAGGAGAAGGAGGGGGAGGATGTTACGGAGAAGCATCAGATATATCAGGAAAAGGAAAAAGATAAGCTCAATGAGGATTAGATGGATGCAGAGAAGATAGATGAGCACGCGATGAAAGAAGAGAAGATAAACGAGGAAGAGGAAAAGAATCAGATAGATTAAGAGAAGAATAAAGGCGATGATGTGGAGGTGGAGGAATTAGAGCTATCATATCCTGAACGTTGTATATTGCTTCATACGTATCCACGTGATGTTATACATAAGCTAAAATTTTGTACTAATATTAACTATTCACTACAAGGCCCCGAGTGTCAAGCAATTATGAATAAATTGCGTCAAACCCTTCAGTTATATATCATACGTCATACTTTCAATTGAATAGATCAGGGAACTCATTCTTGAAAAGTGACACATAATGAATTAAGATGTCTCTTATACCTCAGAATCAAATGATGCTTTCGACAATATATAACGCAAATTCTTCATTTACTAAACAAGCTGACAAACAAGAGACCAGAATTCACTTTACTCATTTTTAATGAGAGAAATGAGTTTTCTGATGCTAAAGAGTCTCGAACATTGTACTGAAGAACATTTATTTTTAAACAATGTCTATGACTTAAGGCAACTTAAGATTGTTAAAGAGAGTATAGTGAAAGCTATTATAGAAACAGATTGTAAAGAACAAAAAGTGCTCACTGAATCTCAAATTCTAACATATAATGAAAAATTATCACTTGTTTACAAAAAGAGCTAATGATAACACTGTACCTCACGTTACAAAATTTAAAAATGAGATCCATTTTCACTTAACTCTCATGGTTCACGAGATAATTGTTTGTAGGAATAACAATAAGGGAAGGTTCCCCTTAGGTCCCAGTGGAACATTCCACTGGAAAGTTTCCAAGTGGCGGACACTTTACACGTTCCGTGAACGTTTCCGCGGAACGTTCTGTGCAATGAGGGTTTTATCAAAAATGTATTTATCATCAAAAATGAATGTCGATGAAATTTGCTACAACTTTTGTTGAAAATATTCGATTGCAAAATAAATTTGTTTACAGTTGAGTGCAATGTTAAGTGTAGTGTGTGTATATCGTATGAAGACTGCATAAATGTCCTGTTAATACCTGAAATTGAAGTTGTCATAAATTAATTATTAGTTGTTTGCATTATTACTAATATTCTTATAACATTGAACTATTATCATAATTGTTCTTGTTCTTATAATATCAATAATAATAAGAATGATAACAATTGGGTGAAAGCGTAGGGATGTGGCGACCCCATCGCCTGAGAGCTCCGGCTCTTGCAGTCAGCCACGTTGCTTTGGGCTAACTTTGGCCTCTCTCGGATGGACGCCATGGATCATCATTACCTGTTGGCAAAGAAGCTCACCGGCGCGAAGAGGATCCATGCAGAGGTTACATGAACGTTGGGTCAATATGCACCAGGAATATGCTCAGAAAGCGCCTCAGTATTTACGAGATCAGGTATCCTTTTTGCAAAAAAACGTATATGAAGCTCTTTATCAACAAGAAGAAGAGTAACATTCTTCAGCGAACATTTCATCCGTTACAGCAAGAAGACCTTTGCAGATAGCCGATAATGCCAACTTGAGAAGTAGGAGATCCATCCACTAAGATTCTTTCTCAGGGTGGACAAATTAGCTGAAGCTAATACTGCTCTCTCCAATTTGCTCCCGGAAGATGTTAGTCTCTGGAATCTATACTGTGTAGTTCAAAATTGAGAACGCGAGACGGCAAAGATCAGATATTCAGTTCGTGATTATCTGCCTGACATCAAATAAAAAATTCACTCCAAAAGTTAAGGCACTTGCTCGAAATTTAAGGAAAGCAAATCACACACTGAAAAAGTGTAACTGTTGACCATCAAACAGCACTGGCTGTAAAAAATAAAATGACTTCCAATAACGAAAGAGCACCTTGAATGGCAAGTAAAGTGGATTCAGGAAAATGCCACCTCTTCTACTCATCCTTCCCGTCTGTTCAATAAAACGTCATGTGCCGTTAAATATCCGTCTTGTCAAGAAGAGATTCGAGTCTTCTGGGAGCAATTATATGGAGATACTTATCAGCTAACAGAAGACACTTCAGGTATATTACTCTTTCGTAAGTTTTGCCAGGCAAAGGTTACAAGGTCCAAAGGAACAATGTCCACTAATTGCTGTTGAAGAAGTGAAGAAAGTTATCGCTAGAACTGAGAAACTTTCAGCGTCAGGGCCTGATAAAATCATGATTTCTTGGTGGAAAAAATTCACTTCTATGCACCAACACCTGGCTCATACATTTACTACTTTCTTAAACGGAGAACAACTCGTCCTGCAGTGGCTAGTGGAAGGACGCACGGAATCGATCACTAAGCTTGAAGATTTGTCAAGTCTAAAGAACTGCAGACCCATAGCTTCCTTAAACACCAGCTACAAGCTATTCACTGGTATCCTCAAAGAGAAGATCTTAAACTCTATCCAGCCGGTATGGAGTGCAATATTTGAACAACGTGGATGCAAGAGACGACTTACATTCCATAACACGAACCATGAGCTACTTATAAAGCTCCTTGAGTGCCTGAAGGTGCATTAAAAAATAATGAGATGGAAAAGAGAGCTTAAAATCTTGTAGCTGACAATATTTGTGATAATATCTGGCAAAAGACAAGTGACTACAAGATACATCACATACGCGGCAGCCCATCGTGCACAATAGTCAGAGTTTTGCCAGTGTCAGGCAAAAAAAACACTCCATTTCCAATTACAAGAGCAAATCAAGAAGTGTCGATTAAAAATAATCATGATTAGCTAATCATGTATTTAATCAAAACTGGTGAAATCTGACCTCAATAAGGCTCAGTTTAATTAGTTATGAATAAGCCTAATTAGTAACTAACAATTTTGACAGAAACTTCATATTGCTCATGTGGAAAATATCAGGCACTAAACGATAAGACTGGATGCGTGCACAACGGGTTTTGTCAGTTACGCAGAATTCTGGAGTTTTGGATATATAATACGTTAAAAATCTTAGAAGATAGAGTAGGTTACTTCCCAGGATGACAGATATGCACGTAACCTCACTTCTTAAAAATTAATTTGTTTGTACGAATTGAACTGTTCACAATAGCCATTAGGTCTGAGCGCGCAAAATTTAAATTGATAAAATATAGGTTAATCCAAGCTAAAATATTAGATTGAACATGTGCAGAGTTTCACGTGGAGGTCAGTGGAGAAGATCACCGATATATTCTTCCACTATTTGGATCGTTCCTTTTACCTCACTCTCCTCTAAATTTCCGTTTTATTTTGTGTTGCGCTTGGAACGTGCATGATTTAACACCGTACTTCTGCTTTATTTTTTTCAGTGTTTTAATTCTCTGAATCTATGATTATTGCCAAATAATACCAGCTACTAAAAATCCACCGTTTTAAGGATTCTTGAAATTTTGTTTGAATGTATGTAGAAATGTTCAAAACCTATATTGTTTACAGATTTCCAGGATGGTTTCACACTTTATCATTAATATCCCATGTTCCCTTTTTCTTTCTTCTTCACACTGATTGTGGGAGGTGGACAAAATGTGTACTAAGATTTAAATATAAATTAAGTTTGAGGGGCGGTATACTCTGTGCATTCGATTTTGTGGACTCGACCTAATTCATTCCTCTTTAGGTTTTCGGCATCCTCTGCCATGAATCTACCCAGGTTTGCCGGTAAGCCAAGTTTTTGGGTTCGGTCTCCCCACTTCAGAACATGCGTTGATTGGTCCCTGGACCTTCGCATGGACGCTACTACTAGTAGCGTCATCATCGTCTGTAAGTGGGAATTTCTCGGGCACCGGGGTGCATCCCCTCGTCCAGGCTCCTTCGAAAGACACGGTTCTTCACCACTTCAGGCTGCCTCTCACAAAAAGAGCCGCCTTGATCTCCCGAATGAAAGTTTTGAGGGCAACCAATCAATTCCGTTAATTCACTCATCATTGAAGGGGACCTCAGAGTATGTAGCTGAACCCTGTCCCCGAAATTCCGGCGATGAAATGGTCTAAGTCAGATTTCACTTCACCGACATACCCGAGAAATGCCTCCCCCATTTTTAGTTTTTCTAGAATGCCGCATGAAGGCACTTCCGTGTCGGGTCACAGAAAGATTATTTCTCAAACACCTACCACTTTTCAGCACTTCGTAGAGACGAGAGGGCACCTATGCGTCCAGTGACAGAAATAATGTTTGTCAAACCGTTGATCATTTCCAACAATAGTAGATAGGCAGGGAGCGTTCTAACTCAAGATTCCTGTTACCGACATGTTACCGACATGGTTCTGTTCCATGCTAAAAAAACCGTGGTTCACGTTAAATTTAGAAGGTTCGAGATTGACATGGGGGGGGGGGGTATTAAAATTGATAAATGAATGATGACGCAATATCCGCTGTTACATTTCAGAGGATGTGATAATTGCAATGGAATAGTATTTTTCAAATTTAAGAATCATTTTTCTGAGAAGCGAGTTTGATTTTTCAATAACAAATTCCTTAGCGGCTCACCCTCTGATATTTGCCGACAAACGAATTGTTCACGTTATATATTTTTCATAGAATTGGGCAACAAACGTGAGTGTAACGTTGCTCAGTCTTCAATAAATACATTCCAGAAGTATAATGTGTCACTCATATGACGTCATCTCTTTGATAATTTTTAAGAACAAATCCCTTGGCAGCATTACCTTTAATGTTGCCGACAAACGAATGGTTTAAACACTTTATAACTATTCATATGTATGGCAGCCTGTCTTTGATTTTTTAAATAACACGTTTGGTGTAAACAGTTCTTGAAATTCCAATCTCAGGTTTCTATAGTTGGATGTAAAGAAGCGTGGAACAGCAACACGAGTGTAACGTATAAGTATTGTAATTTGGCGTCGCGGTGTCTAGCCTTAACTCCAGATAAGAAACTTCAAACTATTGTCATTAACCGATCTTAGATTCCAGATATAGTATATACATTCATACTTATTGTTCTATGTATAATATACAATATATAACCCGGATTTTTGAATGAGTTCTCCAGTTGATATCAAACCTCCAAGCGAGTCGGCAGACAAATTGGAAGCAATATAATAATATACAGTTCAACGTGAGTTTAGTGTACAATTAGCTACTATTCAGTGTGTAGCATTCTGTAGAAAAATTAACTGAAATATTTAGCGCAATTTACCTAGTATTTGGTGTTCGACTTTTCTAACATAGAAATTATTCAGTGACCATATTTTCAAAAATATTCTGAAAGTGAATTCAGAGCTGTGTAAGAGACTTATTAAAATGATGGATTTTAAAAGCCAGGAATCAGGAGTCGCATTAGAACAGGTTTAATAATAAATGTAACTCATAAGGATTCAAATAGCTTTTTAGATAATGTAAAAAAATTATTATTGCACAAGTTAGAAATACTCTACAAATTATGGCGGCTTGAAAGTGAACGTTATTTTAGCTGCTAAATTCAGTGCATTAGAAGAAGGTAGGGAAATAGAAGAAATAAATTTTTTTAACACCAAAAACGAAGCTATTCTTGAGTTGACAGATATTGGTGAATGGTTTGAGATTAAAGTAAGAGAGAAAATATTATTTAAAGTTTAAGAGTTTCAACAAACAAAGTCCAATTGGAAATTAAAAGAAATTTTAAATTTAAATGTCAATTTCAATAAATATACACCACTTTCGGTTGCTGGTTTGCCAAATTATATACGAATCCCAAAATTTGTAAGAGATAAAAGGCAGTTGTAAATGTAGAGAATACTGATGCTTTTTGTTTTCTTTGGTCGGTAATGACAGCTCTGTACCCTGTTAAAGAAATTCTAACCGTACTTGTTCTAATCCTCATTTCGATACTGATCTAAAATATGATGGACTACAATTTCCTATTAGTTTACATGATTTACCGAAATTTGAGAAATTAGATAATTTAAGTATAAATGTTTATAGTATAGAGTCTCATGAAAATAGTAAGAAAGAGGAAATTGTTCCGCTGTATTTCAGTCAACTTAAATCAGGCAAGCGCACAATTCATCTCCTTTTGATTGAAAATACAGAAATTGATTTAAATGAGGAAGATGATGATATTTTTTAAAATAATCGAATTTATCATTTTGCATGGATTAAAAATCTATCTCGATTGATAAAATCACAATTCACAAAGGATCATTGTCGCACTTGGTTCTGTGATCGATGTTGATATAATTTTAAATTTGGAAAATCTTTGAATAATCATAAATTTGACTGCGAGAATATGAATAAATGCAGGGTAATACTACCAACTGAAAAGAATAACATATTGCAGTTCAAAAACTATAGATTTAAAGAAAAAGGCTTGTACTGTTTAAACAAGATGAGATGAATCTGAAGCATATATATGATGATCATGTTAATACTGAAATACCTTATTCACAATTCAAACAGAAGTGCGTAGTTTGCTGGAATGATGATAAGCATGTATTTGTTGTAATTGATAAGGACAGAAATCTAAATCAAGGTAGATATAGAAAAGATTTTGACTGTTTTGTTAATCTGGAAAAGCAATATATACTAGTATGTAATGGTTACATAGAGACAGTCGCACTTTGTACGCTGTGGCATTAACATATCTACACGTAAGGACGGTTTTCATAAGGAAAAAAGTATTTTTCGTAAGATTGCTAAAGCTAGTGAAGCGATTCAACGAAAGCATAGATTACTGAAGTTGGGTAAAGAAACAGTTGAACAGACATTTAATGATACCTTTAGGCCAATCATTACACCGCTTGAGAAAATAGTCAATGGTTTTGAAACTGTTAAAAGAATTGATCCAGTTGAAGATGAAGTCAAGAATAAAGTGAAAAATGAAGTAAAGAGTGAATCTGAAGAAGATTAGCAGGTGGAAGATCATACGGAAACTTCATTTAAATCAGCTGTGGATGCAGATTAAGAAACATCAGAAGTTTCTGAAGAAAGAATAGGTACCACTTCATGGAATAGTATTGTGAAAAATTATCTTGAAATGTTAGAAAAAAGAAAAAAGGATCTAGATTTTACATTTCGTGTACGAAAATTAACTAAAAATAGATTAATGATTGGTGATTCACCAATAAGTTTTGAACCGAACCATATTATTTTGGGTGAAAGCAAGTATCCAACAACTAAAGGCTTGTTGGAACTTTTGTTTAAAAAGGATCCAGCAGAAAATTCAATAAGCTTAGATGACTTTGAAAATGATAAAAAAATCATAATTTCAACAAATGCACATACAAAATTTTATAAAGTTGATGGGGCACTTCGTGATAATAGAACTTTGAAGTTTCATAATTTCATAGCTAAAGCAATAAATGTATCGTCACCCTCAGAAATTAATAAACAAAATAAGAAGCGTTTTTCATCAGGTAAGGGCTAAATTCGAAAATATATGATTAGCACAGAGGATAATAAATTAGACTACATTCACTGGAATGATCCAATTGAATTAGTGGATAGATTACGTTTACTGCTAGCATCTCAAGCAGCTGGAAATCCAAGTGACACGAACGAAATTATATCAATTATTGAAGAACTGCGAGAAGCTGGAATTATATATTAATAAGTGTTTTGTCAAGATTTTCATTATTTACAAGATGAGCATCGATGTATTCGGAAGTCATACTAAGCGAACAGAGAGTTCAAGTCGTGGTCCTCCTGGATTTGGCTTCAAAGTCACAACTGAAGGAGATTATGATATGAATAATAAAAGGTTGTGTAAAGTGGCTGATGCTCAAGAGCAGAATGATGCTGTTTATCTGAATATGGTGCAACATATGTTATAGCCGGACATATAACATATGTTATATGTTATAGTTACGATGTTATAGCTTCCTTTCGAACGGAAGTAGTCAACAATGATATGATGATTGAGACTTTAGAAAATTCTACAGATAAACTTTTTAAAAATGTGAAACTTGATGTTGAATCAATTCGAAAACTGGTGTATCGAAATTCAGAGCTCATTATTCAAGTAGACACTAGACTGAATACACTCAAAAATGGACGTTGAGAGGCAGCACTTGGTGAAGGAGCTGCATTAGCCAGCTGGAAGAAATTACCAACGACGGCATTTTGACATCCGTGGCATTGATGAGACATGGCAAAAGCTGATCTGGTTGAAATGCAGTCATACGAGAGAGTAAACAAAGGATACAAGTACATCTTGACTGTAATTGATATATTTTCAGAATTTGCTTGGGCTGTTCCTGTTAAATCCAAGAAAGGTGAAGATGTAGCTGCAGCCCTGGAATCTGTACTTGATAAAGGACGTGTACCAAAAAATGTACATGTTTGATAGAGGTAAAGAGTTTTACAACTAGCATTTTGAAAATCTTCTGAAGCGATGTAAGATAAATTTATACTCGACATTTAGTAATTTGAAAGCATCAATTTGCGAGCGATTTAATCGTACCTTAAAAAACAAAATGTGGATGCAATTTAGCTTGCAGGGTAATTATAAGTGGATAGATATTTTGAAAGATTTAATGTTATCCTACAACGATACCAAACATCAGACTATTAGAATGAGACAAAAAGATGTTGATAAGCAAAATGAGAAAAAATTATTGTTCAATGTATACAAAAATTTCAGTGTAAAACAAACAGTTGAGAAAGCTAAATTTAAAGTTGGAGATAGAGTACGTATAAGTAAACTTGAGCATGTTTTTGAGGAAGGTTACACAGCAAATTGGACAACTGAAATATTCACCATAAACCATGTTAAGAATACCGAACCAGTGACCTGTACGCTTAAAGATTATCAAGATGAAGCTATTGCAGGTAGTTTTTATGAACAAGAACTTGGCAAAGTTAGACATCCAGGCATTTATCTTGTGGAAAAAGTACTGAAAAAACGTGGAAATGAGCTGTTTGTAAAATGGCTAGGTTTTGATGACTCTCACAATAGTTGGATAGATGAGTCTAGTTTGTAAGTATTTTGTATTAATATTAAGGTTTTTTCTGAATAAAGTTTTGATTATTCTCAAATACATTCACTTATATTTTATTTACTTACACATCTACCTAACCTTAATCTAGTAAATGAAAAAGGCAAATTTCGTTTAAATTATATATATTTTTTTACAGATTCTCATACTATTAAATACATCGAAATTTTAATGTATAAGGGATATTATATATATATATATATATATATATATATATATATATATATAATTAAAAGTTTTTCACAAGGACAACCGCAGGATTTCGCCGGGAGCGGGTACTAATCTAAAAAAATTGCATCCGCTCCCAGCGAAATCGCGTTAAAATTTCAGCTGTAACCACGTCTCACGACCGTGAGATGGGTGGTTACAGTCTGCGCGAACTCAATACGATGATCCGGCGAAAGTCTCGTGCACCCTGAGGACACGGAGTGACCCAAGGACGACCGCCTTCTGCATTCTCCCTGCAAGTGTCTCAGCACTTTGTTGACACGCAGGGATGCTTCTCAGGCTATTAACAAGTGAAACCTTGGCACCTCCAAGAGCGCCAATGCTCAGGACGATTAGCTTAACAGAATATTCCGGGTATAACCGTCGCATCTCTCTCATAAGGTCTTAATACCTTTCTTTCTTTTCTTTCTCCATCGCTGTGACGTTTTTGTCCACTGGTGCCGAAAATTCGATAACGAACATGGTTCGTTTCTCGAAGTCAAGAAGAACCATGTCAGGCCTCGAGTGCGCAACAGAAACAATTGTCGAGAATATGAAGTTCCAATATATGCGGCACTTCTCATTTTCGACAATTGACTCTATTTCTCTAGGGGCGTTCAGCGGAGAGGTAATTGGGCTAATGCCGTAAGAGTGACAGAGATGGTAATAAAGCACTCTCAGTGCCGCATTGTGCCTTTGGATGTAGATTGTTCCCGCATGAGCTGGACAACTAGATAGTATGTGTCCTAGATGCTCGGGGTGTTCATGACACGCTCTGCAGCTATCATCGGGAATATCTTGGCTCAAAATGTGGCGACGGTATGCTAGAGTGGAAATGACACCATCTTGACATGCCAAAATGAAGCCCTCTCTGCCCGACTTCAATCCGGGTGATCCAAGGAAAGCAAACGTCAGCTCATACGACATCGAATGATCTTCCACATTTCTGTGGAAGATGCCGTGCATCTTCTTGTCGAGGAGCTCTTCGCGGAAGTTTTTCTCCTGTGGTTTCTTAATCCGGGCCTTCAGGAGTGAGTATTTAAGATGGATAAGATTTGATGCATTTCGCTCACCCCTGATATTGAAGTCAAGGCCGAGTGTTTCAGCAGCCTCTTCTGCTAGCTTGTAAAAAAACGCCCCTTTGCCTACTTCTTCGTGTTTTCTGACCATTTTAAGAAGAGGATCTGGTCCATTTGCGACAATATGTGCTGTACCCAGAATAATCTCGTTGTGAAGACATTCAAGATTCAGTATTCCACGACCACCTTGACGGCGTGAGATGTAAAGTCGTGGAACAGAAGACTTAAGGTGCATGTTTTTGTTCATGTGCATGAGCTTTCGGGACCCGATATCGAGGGATCTCAGCTCGTCCTTCGTCCATGGAACTACTCCAAATGAATAGAGTACTACTGGGACGGCAAGCATGTTCGTTGCAGATACTTTGTTCCTCGCCAACAGTTCGGAAGACCATATCTGTCGGAGGAGACGTTTGTATCTGCATCGGAGAGTATCCTTTATAGATGTTACGTCCTGAATGCGGCTTTGTGGCACGCCCAGGTATGTATAGGTCTCTCCAGCGCAAAAGTGTCGTATAGCGCTTCTGTCAACGAGTTCAGGATCTTCGGGGATGCCGTTAAGTTTTCCTTTCTTCAAATTAACCTTGGCTCATTTCTCTAACACAAACTCCATTCCAAACTCTTGAGTGTACTCTGTGACAATTTTTAGAGCTAGATGTAGTTTCTCTTGATTTCTAGCATAGAGCTTAAGATCATCCATGTAAAATACATGAGTTACCTTATGCTTTCGATTTCCAGGTTTGCCACAGAGGTACCCTTCGGAATGGAGAAGTGCGAGAGATAGTGGCAATAATGTGAGGCAGAAGAGGAGAGGGCTCATGGTGTCGCCCTGGAATACACCTCTCTGAAAGGTGATACTGTCAGTGATCGCACGATATTTTCCAGATAAGATGGTAAATCTGGTTTTCCAAAGTGGCATTAATCTCTCTATGCATCTCACGATATGTGGATGAACCTTTAAGCTTTCCAACCGACAGATGAGAAGTCTATGGGAGGTTGAATCAAAAGCTTTTCGGTAATCTATCCAGGCCATCGATAGAGATCGTTGATAGGATGCTGCATCTTCACAGACACATCTATTGATGAGCAGGTTCTCCCGACATCCTGCTACGCCTTTCTTCGAGCCACGTTGTTCATACATCTCTCGCCACACAGGTTCAGTTGTCCGAAGAATCCTATCATTTAGAATGGCTGTCAAGATCTTATACAGTGTGTTCAGACAAGTTATTGGCCTGTAATTCTTGGGGTCAGCTAAGTTGCCCGTCTTAGGCAGGAGCACTGTTCGCCCTTCCACCAACCACTCCGGAATAGACTCTTCCGACTTCAGATATGAGGTGAAAATTCGGGCCAGATGCTGGTGGGTAGAAGGAAACTTCTTCCACCGGAAGGTCTTGATACCATCTGGTCCCGAAGCGGGAAAGTTCTTCATGCCTCTTAATACGTTTTTCACCTCCTCTGTAGTGATAGGTGGGCATTCTTCCTCAGGTGTTATGAGGGCATTGCACAGCTCCTTGAAGCTATTTATGTTCTTTGAGTCTTCTTGAAGTGGATGCTGGACCTCGTAGACGGAGTCAATGCGATTGACCGGCGAAATCTTGTTACTTTTAAGTGGACGGATCAACTCAATGACGGCCTGCTGGAGTGCTACGATGCCAGTATGGTCCCTGAACGAGAAGGTTACATGGCACGACTGCATGCTCTGTGGTGCGAGAAACACCCAGAGCTCTCAGACTTTTCGCAATAACGTCTGCGAAACCATGCCAAGAACCTTAGGAAAAGGGGTTATATAAGCGGAGTGCCTACTCAACCGCATCCAGAACAAGCCGGTAACAGAGAAAGAGAAGCGACACTGAGACCAACCGCGAACAGGCATCCAATAGAGGAAGAACGATGCTTCAGGACCCGGAGAAACATCAACATTCAGGTTTCTCCCAAGCCCAAAGATCTGACTGAATTGGATGATGAACTTCGTGGAGATTTTTCCAAAGAATCAGACCTCTGGACTATCAGTTGTGGTGTGTACAATGCAGCGAGAACTTTGGCAGATGCAAGCCGTAAAACAAAACCAACGGTTGATCATAAGACCAAAAGAAGAATGCATCAACTCAGCACAAAGATAGGCTGGGCTAGACAGTACGCGTCCCGCATTCAGTGTGTGATTGACTACATAACATCTGGCAGGAATTTCACTGCCAAGGTTCGACGGTTCGCGCGCGAACTGCGGATCCATCATCAAACAATCAACAAATCAAAGCTAATGACCATCAGACAGCATATTGTTGACAGAATACGAATACTATCTAACGCTAGGAGAAGTCTAGAGCGGAGAGAGAGGTGGGTCAGAGAAAATCAACAATTTTCATCTGATCCATCTAAACTCTTCCAAGACCCTCCAATTACTGTCGACCATTTGCCTAAACCAGAGGAGGTCGAAGCATTCTGGAGAGAAGTCTACGAGGTCCAGAATCCACTTCAAGAAGACTCAAAGAACATAAATAGTTTCAGGGAGCTGTGCAATGCCCTAATAACACCTGAGGAAGAATGCTCACCTATCACTACCGAGGAGGTGAAAAACGTATTAAAAGGCATGAAGAACTTTCCCGCTCCGGGACCAGATGGTATCAAGACCTTCTGGTGGAAGAAGTTTCCTTCAACCCACCAGCATCTGGCCCGAATTCTCACCTCATATCTAAAGTCGGAAGAGCCTATTCCGGAGTGGTTGGTGGAAGGGCGCTCAGTGCTTCTGCCTAAGACGGGCAACTTAGCTGACCCTAAGAATTACAGGCCAATAACTTGTGTGAACACACTGTATAAGATCTTCACAGCCATCCTAAATGATAGGATTCTTCGGACAATTGAACCTGTGTGGCGAGAGATGTATGAACAACGTGGCTCGAAGAAAGGCGTAGCAGGATGTCGGGAGAACCTGCTCATCGATAGATGTGTCTGTAAAGATGCAGCATCCTATCAACGATCTCTATCGATGTCCTGGATAGATTACCGAAGAGCTTTTGATTCAACCTCCCATAGACTTATCATCTGTCTGTTGGAAAGCTTGAAGGTTCATCCACACTTCGTGAGATGCATAGAGAGATTAATTCCGCTTTGGAAAACCAGATATACCATCTCATCTGGAAAATATCGTGCGATCACTAACAGTATCACCTTTCAGAGGGGTGTATTCCAGGGCGACACCATGAGCCCTCTCCTCTTTTGCCTCACATTATTGCCACTATCTCTGGCACTTCTCCATTCCGAAGGGTACCTCTGTGGCAAACCTGGAAGTCGAAAGCATAAGGTAACTCATGTATTTTACATGGATGATCTTAAGCTCTATGCTAGAAATCAAGAGAAACTACATCTAGCTCTAAAAATTGTCACAGAGTACACTCAAGAGTTTGGAATGGAGTTCGGGTGAGAGAAATGCGCCAAGGGTTATTTGAAGAAAGGAAAACTTAACGGCATCCTCGAAGATCCTGAACTCGTTGACAGACGCGCTATACGACACTTTTGCGCTGGAGATACCTATACATACATGGGCGTGCCACAAAGCCGCATTCAGGACGTAACATCTATAAAGGATACTCTCCGATGCAGATACAAACGTCTCCTCCGACAGATATGGTCTTCCGAACTGTGGGGGAGGAACAAAGTATCTGCAACGAACATGCTTGCCGTCCCAGTAGTACTCTATTCATTTGGAGTGGTTCCATGGACGAAGGACGAGCTCAGATCCCTCGACATCGGGTCCCGAAAGGTTATGCACATGAACAAAAGCATGCACCTTAGGTCTTCTATTCCACGACTTTACATCTCACGCCGTCAAGGTGGTCGTGGAATACTGAATCCTAAATGTCTTCACAAAGCAGCAGAAGAGGCTGCTGAAACACTTGGCCTTGACTTCAATATCAGGGGTGAGCGAAATGCATCAAATCTTATCCATCCTAAATACTCACTCCTGAAGGCCCGGACTAAGAAAGCACAGGAGAAAAACTTCCGCGAAGAGCTCCTCGACAAGAAAATGCACGGCATCTTCCACAGAAATGTGGAAGATCAGTCGATGTCGTATGAGCTGACGTTTGCTTTCCTTAGATCACCCGGATTGAAGTCGGGCACAGAGGGCTTCATTTTGGCATGTCAAGATGGTGTCATTTCCACTCTAGCATATCGTCGCCACATTTTGAGCCAAGATATTCCCGATGATAGCTGCAGAGCGTTTCATGAACACCCCGAGCATCTAGGACACATACTATCTAGTTGTCCATCTCATGCGGGAACAGTCTACATCCGAAGGCACAATGCGGCACTGAGAGTGCTTTATTACCATCTCTGTCACTCTTACGGCATTAGCCCAAATACCTCTCCGCTGAACGCCCCTAGAGAAATAGAGTCAATTGTCGAAAATGAGAAGTGCCGCATATATTGGAACTTCATATTCTCGACAATTGTTTCTGTTGCGCACTCGAGCCCTGACAT
This sequence comes from Andricus quercusramuli, assembly GCA_932178445.1. NCBI lineage: Eukaryota > Metazoa > Arthropoda > Insecta > Hymenoptera > Cynipidae > Andricus > Andricus quercusramuli. The sequence goes on along the minus strand of CAKNXH010051828.1, from coordinate 8,783 downwards.
GGTTCTTCTTGACTTCGAGAAACGAACCATGTTCGTTATCGAATTTTCGGCACCAGCGGACAAAAACGTCACAGCGAAGGAGAAAGAAAAGAAAGAAAGGTATAAAGACCTTATGAGGGAGTTGCGACGTTTATACCCGGACTATTCTGTTAAGCTAATCGTCTTGTAATTTCTCAATCACTTCTGCACACACATTTTGATTGTAGAATGTAATTATTTCAAGAAACATAATTTCAAATCGCATAAGAGTAGTAAATATAAGTTTTTTCATAGCCTTATTCTTTAAACTTGTATCATTTTTTGTATATAAGATTTTACACTTTTCACACAAGGTGATTTCACATTGCGCCAAACACCTTCAGCGATGGTTTCAATGATCACATCATCTGTACCTTGAAACGGCAGAAGACTCTGTTCCAGAAGATACCGGTCGATACAAGCACTGAATTTCTGGAGAACAGCAAACGTTCTTCCTTGTAGTATAAACGGATAATATTTTCTGGTTTCAACTTCAGTTTCTTGAATTTGCTCCAAAGTCACTATGTAATCTACATAAGATATAGTCACGTGTATACGGAAATTTCCACATTCGATGCATCGTTGCTTCTCTTGAGCATCAAGGTACATTGAAATGATGTTGAAATAACTTTTGAACAATTTCTGTTCTTCAAGATTCAAGTTTATAGTTGCATGATGATGACTAGCCAACAGTTTCACCGATGATGCTAACCTTCCATCTTTTTTTAATTCAGCACCCACGATAATTTTCTTTGTGAATGATGAATTCAGATTGTATGTAGTTGAATGTAACATTTTGTTTCGCGGAGTATAAGACATGATGATGTTGATGACACTGAGGACTTTCAGATGCTGAGTGATTAGTAGAAAACTGTACACTTTACATATTTTTCTCCACAAATTCAATGGAATTGCATTTGCCACCCAAATACACCATGCCAAGATGTTGATCTTCAAAAGCTTTCTTCGTGTGCATGAACAATGTTTCATCCTCTTCGAACAGTTCAGCGATTCTTTGAGGTAGAAAAACGGAGAATTTGTTTTCCATGATTACGAACGTTCTCATCCCATATTTTCTTTTAGCTTTCTTGATATCTGTAATTTATTATTTTTGGTTAATTTCTAGATCTGTAAGCTTAATTGATGGGAGAATGTCTTTATGAAGGGCGGGTTTGTTCAATTTGGAGAAATTCGTATTTTTACTGTTTGTTATCTTCGAGATTTACAGTTTTTGATTCTCTCGTAAGTTTTCGAATTTCTGATTGTAGATGAATCGGTTATTACAGTTCTTGAATATTTTTCAGAAATAGATCTGCACGAATTTTCAAATCGTGCCACCGTCTCACACTTCCTGACATCCAACTGCAACCTGGTGGAAGAAAAGAATTTTCTCGCTTTTATAATATTTTCCCTCTCCTCTCATTTTTAGAAAATTGACATCATTTCTAAGAATGATGCAATTCTATGAAAACGTTTCAGAACGTAATGTAATGTGTCATTAAAACTATAAATAATCTTGAAATGTTTACACGAAATGCTTAATTAAAATGATGAATAACCTTGAAGTTGTTAACAGAAATCTGAGATTGGAATTTCAAGAACGCATCTCTGTGTCTCCTCACAGAAATAATGTTTGGCAAACTCCTGCCCCTTCTCAACAATTCGAGGGGGCGACAAGGCAACCCTGTGTCTGGTCATAGAAATGATGATTATCGAATCGCTACTCCTATCCAAAACTTTGTAGAGGCAGGGAGGCAGCCCTGTGTCTAGTCAAAGAAATAATGTTTGGCAAACCGCTATTTCCTTTCAGCAGTTCGTAGGGAACGGAAGGAACCCCTGTGTCTGGTCATTAAAATAATGTTCTTGAAACTGCTACTCCTTCCCAAAACTTTGTGGGGCGGGAAGACAGCCCTGTGTCACGTTACAGAAATTATGTTTGGAAAACCGCTACTCCTTTCCAACACTTCGCGGGGGCCGGAAGTTACCCCTGTGCCTGGTCATAGAAGTAATGCTGGTCAAACCCCGACCCCTTTCCAGCAATTCGATGAGCGGGACGGCAGCCCTGTATATGGTCGCAAAAATAATGCTTGTCAGACGAATACCCCTTTCCAACAATTCGAATGGGCGGGAAGGCAGCCCTGTGTCTGATCACAGAAATAATGTTCCTCAAATCGCTACTCCTTTCCAAAAGTTCGTGAGGGTAGAGAGGCAGCCCTGTATCTGGTCAAAGAAATAATGTTTGGCAAACCACTACTCCTCAAAAAACTTTGTGGGGGCGGGAAGGCATCCCTTAGCTTGGTCACAGAAATAATGTTTGGAAAACTGCTACTCCTTTCCAACAGTTGGTGGGGGCAAGAAGGCACCCCTGTGTCTGGTCACAAAAATAATGTTGATCAAATCCCTACCCCTTTCCAAAACTTCGTAGGGGCTGGAAGGCAGCCCTTTCCCTGGTCAAAAAAATAATGTTTCTCAAACCGCTGCTCCTTTCCAAAACTTTGCGGGGGCAGGAAAGCAGCCCTGTGTCTTGTCACAGAGATAATGTTGATCAAACATCAATTCCTTCCTAATACTTTGTGGGGGTGAGAAGGCAACCCTGTACCTGGTCGCAGAGATAATGCTGGTCAAACACCTACCCCTTCCCAACAATTCGAGAGGGAAGGAAGTTACCACTATGACTGGTCATAGAAATAATGTTTTTCAAATCGCTACTCCTTTCCAAAACGTCGTAGGGGCGGGAAGGCAGCCCTAAGACTGGTCACAGAAATAATATTGCTCAAATCCCTATCACTTTCCAATACTTCGTAGAGGCGGGAAAGCACCTCCGTGTCTTCTCACAGAAATAATATTTCTCAAACTCCTACCACTTTACAACACTATGTAGAGGCGGAAAGGCACCACCGTGTCTTGAACAAAAGATGATGTTTATCAAACCCTTACCTCTTCACAATACTTCGTGTGGGCTGTGCGGCATCCGTGTGTCTAGTCGCAGAAATAATGTTAGTCAATCTCATACCCCTTTCCAATAATTCGAGAGGGCGGGAAGGCACCTCTTTGTCTCCTCACAGAAATAGTGTTTGTCAAACTCCAACCCCTTTCCAACAATTCGAGGGGGCGGCAATGTAACTCTGTGTCGGATCATAGAAATAATGTTTCTCGAATC
>CAKNXH010051823.1:0-22055 GCA_932178445.1 Andricus quercusramuli | reverse complement strand
AGTGGCTGTCATTCAAGTCGGGCCCCTGCATATTGGCAACCCGCTAACGTGGCTTTAAGTGGGTTGCCAGTCTGCAGGGACCCGACTTGCATGACAGCCACTTTGTTTTTTTATTTTTTAACGCTGAGAAAGCAACTTGTTGCAATTACGGCATGACCATTTAATGTAAATTTTAACGTTTTATTATAATTGCAATAATTTACATATTAATTTTGTTTCCTTTATTAAATATAGTGCCATGTTACTTTAGCATTACTTTACCATTACTTTACCGTTACGCTGTAGCGTAAAGTTTGCGTTCGGCCGGTCCGCCAGGGTGGGCACCGACGAAGGAACCTTCGAATGATCCTGTACAGGTGCCTGTACAGAAACGTGTATAAACTTGCCTTCCTTTTATTCCATGGAAAAGCCAACTCACTATCGAGGGAGCGAAGCTACCAGCGAACCCTCGTGACTCAGTTCCTACGCAGGTTCATGTATAGGATCCTGAACATGTTCCTGTACATGAAACCACACCTCAATCGACTCTGTGAAGGTACATGTGCAGGAACATTCAAAGGTTAGCTTGTATACAGGTTCCTTTGAAGGATCATGTACAGTTTCCTTCACCAAATTCCTGCACAGGAACCGCCAAGATTACCTGTATGATGCTCTATATCAATAGGCTAAAAAAACTTGCCTGAAATGGTTATATTTTTCATCTCCAAAGAAAAGCATGCTGCCACTGCTTAAAACCTTAAACCGCGATTCAATTCTGCAAAGACTGTGACGGGCACACAAAAATACCAATCCTTTGTACCCTTTTCAGAATGGACTCTAATTTTGAAGAAGTATTCGTCACCTCCACAGTATGACATTTGCCCCAAGAGAAAGATCGCCAAGAGATCGCGAAGAGAAGAGCAAAGTGAATGTCAAAAAGCACCCTAAAACGTGAGAGGCAAGGGGGCTCACATAAAAGAGCACCCCGGAATGTGAAAGGCAAGGGGACTCTCATCAAAGAGCACCCCAAATTGTTGAAGGCAAAGGCTTAACACCAATAAACTCACCAAAACGTGGGAAGCAAGAGGACTTATCAAAGACCATCTCGACATGTAACAGATGAGCAGAACCATCCATCAAAATCGTTTATGATTTAATTATTAACTATCTATCATTTTTCTATAATGGAACCATTTTGATTTAATTAAGAAAATATATAAATCGTTCTCCAGCTACATAAAAGTAAGAATACAATGTAATTTTTGTCACGCGTAAGCAGAAATATCATCTTTATCAATTATTAGAACCACTGAGTCACTACAGCATGCCTTGTAGCGCCGTGGCTAGTTTGCGGGAGGCACCCGTGCTCTTATTACCTTCTATAACTCAACCAAAACTTTCCATCCCATTTTCGTTTTGGAATTTTTTCCAAGAAAAAAAATCAAGTTTTTTTTCTATCCCAATTAGAAAAATATCAAAAATGCCGCATTGAGAGAAAATCTCAAAAATGTTGTTTGAAATGAAAAATCTAGGTGAAATAATTTTGTTATCGTTTAATGATTATTTGTATTGTGAACCTTGTTGAAATACCTTTTCAAAACCCCCAAAGAAAAGTAACGTTGGATAACTGTATCAGGAGTTATGTACAATTGAAGGTTAGCAGTCGGGATGAATCGTCGAAAATTCGGGGCCCTGTATCTTGACAACCCGTCGTACTAGCTGCACTCCCTTCACAGAATTCAAAAAGGTCCACTATCACTACAATCTGGCAGTTTGAATGAGATAGGCGACAACAAAATTTTAGGCGGGGACACTTGGGAAATTTTACCCGCGAATATAAAATAATTATATGGAAAGATTACATTGTAAACAAAACACAAATCTAACCTCAAACTTTATAAGCTTGTAGGTCTTGTACTTACTTGTGAAAATACCTCAATCCTCTGCATTTTTCACTTTTTCCACAGTAAAAACAATATTGACTCATTCTCGACCTTTTTATTGATATAAAAATATAATTGAAAATCTCAAAATCCTCATGATAACATTAGCACGTTTGACACAACTTTGACGCTAGTGACATAACCTATGAATGTGTATTCCACCAATTTAAAATACCATCGTCTTTCCTTTTTTGTACTTTTCGATTATTTTTATTTATGTAATTACTTTTTATTAAGTCTTACATGATTTTTATTAATATTTTTGAGTTCTCTTCAATATTAAATTTGAATCCCCTACTAAAAAGAAGTCAGGAATCGTCACGAATGGTCAGAAGTTCTGACGATTCCTGAACATCCTGACCATTCCTGACAAGTCTGGCGATTTCTGAAGATATGCTAATTCACATCCCATCAGGTAGCTCATCGGCTAGGACCGCAGGTAGGCAATAACCCAAAAGGATTAAAAATTGAATACAGATTTAAAAGTTAGAAATTCAGAATCTACGGGTTTCGGCGATTTCAGATACCTAAAAATTTTTCTAAAAAATTTAAAATTAGATCAAATATAATGTATCTTGTAAAGAGAAAGAGATACGTCAAAACGGACAAAATTTTCACATTCACCTTCCGAGTCATTCAATATATAAATATTATTAATTAATTATAAGTAAAAAGAGAATATTCATAAATAAATATAAATAAATAATATAAATAACCAGGGAAATATAAAAGGGATTAGGTTTTATGTCATTCTATTCTTGGACCCCTAATAAAAGGATTATCCTTCGAACCCAAGCTCTGACGATTTCTGCTGAACATTTATCACGAATTCTGACTTTTCCTGACGATTTCTGTCGAGAAACGTAACAAAAGTGGTCAGAAATGGTCAGAAGTCCTGACTTTTTTTCTGACGATTCCTGACTTTTTTTTTAATACGGTCTCCTCATATGTGGCTGTCATTGAAGGCTGCTAAAGGCGCCTTCAAGTGCATCGCTAGTACCATTGCACGCGCGAAGTTCAAAAATAAAATTAAAAATTAGAAAACGCAAATTTGTCAAATAGATGTAAATAATTAAATAAATGTCATAAAAGATGGCATTGTATAAAATTAACAGGTAGATTGTACAAATTTTGTCGGAGTTGTTGAATTTCAATTTTTTACACTTGACAGCATGAAACTTCAGTGACTGCGGTAACATACGAGATAATAAAAGCCAAACAACGCACGATATAACAAAGTCAAGATAAGCTTTTTGACCTTTTTGGAAGCCACAAGATTATCATAGCAACTTTTTGAATTTTCTTGAAAAATCGCAGATTCAAATTTTCTGACCAATGGTTCTGATTTTAACCGCCAAAAAAATAATCATAAATTCCATTTTACGGGCAAACTCTGCAAGACACGAAAAAAAATTAATTAACAAAAAATGTTAAGGCGAAAAAATCTATAAATTTGTTATTATCGATTCTTTGACTAACAAATTTGTTAAATTTTCAACCGAATAATCACATTTTGTTTCAAGAAAGATTTAATCTCCACTAAAATAGATTAGTTTTTAAATCAAAAAGACAAAGTTTCAAAAGAATAATTGAATTTTCAACCAAAAAAGATTTCAGTTGACTTTTCAACATCTATATATGCACTTTAAACAACAAGTAAATTTTTTTTCAAATTAGTTAAATTTTTAGCAAAACAGTTGAATTTTCGGCCAAAAAGGAGCACTTTTTCACAAAATTCTTGCATTTTCAATTAACCAACAAAGATGTGATTATTAATAAAAAAAAAAATTAATTTTCAAATTGAAAAGACAAATTTTCAACAACAAAAATAATTTAATTTATATCTGAAAAGAGAATGGTAAGGAGGAAGCAACTGAAAAAAAGAAATACAAATATAAATTCCAGGCAAATAAATTACTAAGAAGAATAGTATAACAGGGTTACCGCAAAACTTCGTTTTAAAAATTCCCTAATTTTTCCCTAATCAATTTTTCGTTTGCCATGACTATTAATAATTAAAAACCAGAATCTGAAACTAGTAACGAATTTTAAGCTAGAATATTTTTTAAACGGAATAAAATAATTCAAAATTGAAATTGACAAATTTCAAATTTATTCTTTTGAAAGTCGTTTAAAGTTATGGAAATTTCCCGACTTTTGCAAGATTTTTTTTTCTAAATCGCTGACTTTTCCTTGACCAATAAAATCCCCTGCCTTTTTTCTAAATTGCTGTTAGCTAACTTTTTTTCACTCACCGGGTTTCTTTGGCGCGTAAAGTTGAATTCAAATTAAATTTCGGTACAAGTATCGCGAGTTATTTGTTTCATTTATTAATTTCACAAAATTACGTACATGAATGAATTACCCTCCCCCCACCCTAATGTAACAAAATCTCTCGACCCCTCCCTCCCTCCCTTTTGAGCTGTAACGTAACTTATGTACGGTTCCCAACTTAACATCCTAATTTGAAGCGCTCCGAGTACTCTCAATACTCTCCATGGATCATTCTGCATTTCCAATCCGCCCGATGAATTCCTGATCGCTCCCAAGAGTGGCTCAGAATCGCTCTTGCATTTTTCCAGCGAATACATCTATCCATAGCTCTGGAAAACTGTGGCAGCTTCGAAAGATTTCTTGGGGAATTCTAGGTTGAGGTTTCTTGAACGTGGAACTCACCATTTCCTGCAAAAAAGAGACAAGATTTTAAATGGGAAAAGTGAAGAAGGGATTGTTCAGAAACTATGGCACGTTATTTGAAATACGTTTCCATTCCTCTCCTACTTCGTTATAGATCATCACGCAAAGCTTGATCTTAACGACTCTCCTAGAAAATATTTGATTTTTCCATTCGATAATATGAATTTTTTGCCAAGAAGTTAATTTTCAACCAGCAGTTACATTTTCTACCCAAAAAGATGAATTTTCAAGAAAACAGTCAAATTGCCAAGGCACCAGAAATATTCATAAAATTGATGAATTTTCAATTGAAAAATTAATTTTCAACCTAATAATTGAATTTTAATGCAGAAGCGATCAATTTTCAATGAAAAATGGAATAGTGAAATTTTCAGTTGGAAAAAATGACTTAAAAAAGACGAATTTTCAACAACATCAAAAAATGAATTTTCAAACGAATAGTTGAATTTTCAACTGAAAAAATATGTTTCCAATGAATATGTATATATTTATATATACAAGGCTCTAGAAGGATGGACGAACCCTTTCCCTAGCTGCTCGTGGGAACAACAATTAAACCACCAACACACCAAAATTTTGTAGATGCGGTTCAAAACGATCGAACGCGCAGAGCACCCGACAATGGGTCGGCAAACAATGCCGATCACCCTAGCGTTCGGGGTGCTGAAAATAATTTAGATGGAAACACGACGACGAACCGGCGAAACGCCCACATTGAGTGGACGGATCAACTTAAGAATGACGTGCTAGACTACTACGATGCCAGCATTATGCATACTCTGTGGTGCCCGAAATACCCAGAGCTTCAGCACGTTTCGCATCAGTCTTTGCGAAATCAAGCCGACTACCTCCGGAAAAATGGATATGTACGCGAAGCGCTTCCCCAACCGCTGCTTGATCAAGCTGCAGACGAAGATGAAGCGACATTAAGACCAACCGCACAAAGCAGGCACCTTCTGAAAGATGATTGCAATTTCAGTACAAGGAGGAACATCAACATGGAAGTTCCTCTTAACCCCCAAGATCTGGCCGAAATGTATGCCTCCCTTCGTGGAGATATCTCGCAAGATTCCGACCTCTGGACCATCAATTGCTCAGTTTATGGTGCTGCGAGAACTTTGGCTGATTTAAATCGAAGTCTAAAACCGACGATGGATCAAAAGACCAAAAGACGCTTGCATCAACTGAACAAGAAAATTGGATGGGCAAGACAGAATGCGTCCCTTGTTCAATGTGTGATTTACTACACAACATCTGGTAGACCGTTTACGGAAAGGGTTCGAAAGTTCGCCCAAGAACTAAGGATCTTGAATCACACACTAAACAAGTCAAAGCTGCTGATAATCAAGCAGCATATTGTTGACAAAATACGGCTGTTATCTGACGCAAGGAGGAGAATACAGAAGAGGGAGAGATGGAACAGGGAGAATCAACAGTTTCTTGCTGACCCATCACGCCTCTTCAGTGATCTCCCTGTTTCTGTAAAAATCCACCCAAGCCCAAGGAGGTACAGACTTTTTGGAGAGAGGTATACAAAATCCCGAAAACACTGGAGTTGAAAGAAGACACTGACAATATCATCCGCTTTAAGGAGTTTTGCGACAACCTCATAAAATCTGAGGAGGAATGTCGATCACTCACTGCCGAAGAGGTGAAAAAAGCACTTACAGGCACGAAGAACTTTTCCGCTGCTGGACCAGATTGTATCAAGAACTTTTGGTGGAAGAAGTTTACGTTCATACACCAACATTTGGCCCGCATATTCACCTCATATTCAAAGTCGGAGACGCCCATTCCGCAATGGCTGGTATTAGGACGCACTATACTCCTGCCGAAAAAAGGCAATTTGTCCAACCCAGAGAATTACTGGCCAATAACTTGTTTGAACACACTGTATAGTATATTCACAGCTGTCCTAAACAACAGGATTATTCGACGAATCAAGCCTGTATGACGAGAGATGTACGAACAACGTGGCTCGAAAAAAGGTGTAGCACGCTGTCGACAGAACCTGCTGATTGAAAGGTGTGTCTGTAAAGATGCTACAGCCCATCAGCGCGTCCTGCCAATGGCCTGGATTGACTACCGGAAAGCTTTTGATTCAACCTCTCATAGACTTATCATCTGTCTGTTAGAAAGCTTGAAGGTACATCCACACATAGTGAGATGCATAGAGAGATTGATGCCTCTTTGAAAAACTAGATTTACTATCTCATCTAGAAATTATCGTCTGATAACGAACAACGTCACCTTCCAGAGAGGCGTCTTTCAAGGTGATACCATGAGCCCTTTGCTTTTTTGCATCACACTTCTGCCTCCATCTCTTGCACTACAAAATTCTTCTGGATACCTCTGTGGCGACAACTCATCAGCGCGAGCATAAGGTCACTGATGTATTTCACATGGATGACCTGAAGATCTATGCCACTGGTAAAAGCAAACTTCAAACTGCTTCAAGTATTGTCAAGACGTATACAGGAGAGATTGGGATCGACTTTGGATTAGCAAGTGTGCCAAAATTCATCTGAAGAATGGAAAGATTATTGGCGTTCCCAAGGACCCTGGGCTTGTTGATATAAGTGTTATTAGACATCTTAACAATGGAGAGATCTATAGATCCCTGGGCGTGCCTCAAAGCCGCAGTCAGGACGTAACATCATTGAAGGAGTCTCTCCGAAGCCGATACAAGCATCTTCTTCGTCAGATTTGATCTTCCAATCTGTCGGCTTTGAACAAGGTATCTGCGACCATCATGCTTGCCGTTCCGGTTCTACTCTACTCGTTTGGGATGGTTAAATGGACGTAGAACGAGCTTACGGCCCTTGATATCACCACTAGTGAGATCATGCATATGTATAAAAGCTTGCATATCAATTCGTCAGTTCCGCGATTATACATCTCACGCCGCCAAGGCGGATCAGACTTCTAAATCTCTAGTGCCTTCATAACCGAATTTTTCTAAGTAGAGCTTACATCGTTGCGAATGGCAGAGATCCTCTCCTAAAAATTGTCAGAAACCACGATATGATTGGCAAAGGAGCGTTCCTTTGGCAAGGAAAGTGCATTACTCTATCTAGATACTTCATTTCTAAAAGCCGAAGTAAAGAAATCGGATGTTGAAAATTGTTACCAACAGCTACTCGACAAGAAAATGCACGGAAACTGTCACAGAAATGTAGAAAAACAGTCATTGTCGAAGGAGCGAACTTTTGCGTTCCTCAGATCATCAGGGCTTAATTCAGGTACAGAGGCTTCTATTTTCGCAGGACAGGACGGTGTCATTTCAACCTTAGTATACCGTGAACGCATTTTATGTCAATAAGTTCCCAGCGATAGGTGCAGAGCGTGTCATGCACACGCTGAGTACCTAGAACACATACTATCAGGGTGTCACACCCAAGCGGGAGTGACGTATATCTACAGGCATAATGTGGCCCTAAGAGTGCTTTATTACCATCTTTGTCACTCTTACGGTGTTGTCCGCGACCCTGCCCTGACGAACGCTCAAAGGGAGAAAGAGTCAATTTTCCAAAACGAGAAGTGCAAAATTTTCTGGAACTAAGATTTTCGGACAGCAGTCTCCGTTGCATACTCGAGGCCTAACATCGTTCTCCAAGACTTCGAGAAACGAACTATATTCGTGATCGAATTCCCGGCTCTATCCGAATACAAAATTACTGCCAAGGAGAAGGAAAAGAAGGAAAGGTATCAAGACTTTGAAAGGGAGCTGCAACGACTGTACCCAAAATATTTGGTTAAAGTAATTGTTCTTGTGATCGGTGATCTCGGAGGTGCGAAACTATTACTGTTTCGTAACCTTAAAGCCATACACGCGTGCCAAAAATATGCCAAGGCACTTGCGAGATGGAAGCAGAAAGCTTCCTTGGTTCGCTTCGTATCCTAAATAAACACGAGGGTTTCGCCAGCGTGTTATGGTGATTTCACCGTGCCCTGTGACCACACATCTCACGTTCGAGAGACGTGACCATGCGTTTGATTTACCGCGGTTCTACTGGAAGCTGGTGTCATTTTAAGATAGCAGTTTCTCTCAGTGGGACCCTGCAGTCGTTGTTTAACCCTTTTTCAATTTATATATATATGTCCATGTCCCATATAATAACAGTTTTGAGGGTTGCCCGAACCGTTTCCAATTGGAAGTACTCAGTACTACCGCACTGCGGCTCTTTTCAGGCGAGAGTCGCAGCCGTCTCTCACCCTGCTTGTTGAGAAACTCCATGGACTGAATATCTTTTCTATAGTGTTTTGTGAACTTCACAGTCTCTTCTAAGGATTATAGAAACTTGCTTTTGGTATAAGTAAAATTATTTAACCATTTATTATTACATTCTGATAAACTCAGTAGCTTCACAGTTTAATATTCGCAATAGTAATTCTTTAAATAGTGACGTTATATCCTGGCTTGCTGTTTTCTTACTGTACAAATAATTATTATAATATCAGATTTTACAACCAAAATTTTGTCCATGTATAGAATTCCAAATCTTATCCAAGCAACCATTTGGCAGGGAAAGAGAAGGGGTTAAGTAAGTGGGGAGACGAAAAGACCACTATACTCTGTTCAGCGGTAGAAAACTCAACGCAAAAGACGAATTTTCATCCAGTTTGCGCAGACTGTCATAAAAAGTGTGGAGTTTAGACGCGGTTTACTGATTTTCAAGTTTCCACTTCAAAGGATCCTTTCCTTTGAAATTTATAGCTTCTCTCCAATTTCACGGCCAGTTGTCCCGAGAGGAGCACAGCAGGATTTTCTCCGCCCTTTCCTGAAAAAACGGCGCAACTTTGAGTATTCTCTCACTGAACAGAGTGTATACTGGGAGCTTTTCATACAGTCTGATTTTCTTTGGGGATGGCTCAAATTGAAACTCTTGGCAACTCAAATTCCGACAAAAATAAAATTTGCTATATTATAGTTAAATTTGTCTTTTGAACCACTATCCTGAAAGCTTTTCTTTTATTCTGATTTTCTTCAGGCAAGGATCTAGTTCAATTTTTGGGCATATAGGGTTGGGATGAAATTTAATTTATTTATTCACAACATCTGTGCACGGATAAATTTGTGGTTGTAAAATTTGATATAATAATAATGTTTACAATAAGATAATAGCATGCCAGGATATAGCGTAACTATTTAAATAATTACTATTGTAAATATTAAACTGTAAAATTACAAAATTCATTGAAATATAATAATAAATGCATTCATAATTTCAATTATGCTAAAATTATAATTTTTCTCACCTGTTTTTTAACTTACGTTAATTTGAAATTTATGACATTAGCTTGAAAGGAACGGCCACAATTCGAGTAATAATTTAAGCACACATATATAAAATGAATGAGCATTTATAAAAATATTAAAATCTAATTTTATTATTCAAACAAATAATATATAATTTTCCAGATATTAAAAAATAATAATTTGTTCAAATTGACACCCAGGAAACCTGAACACCGATAAAAGGGTTCGGGGTGACAATCTTGTCAAAACAAGTTCCTGTGCACTTTTTTTGATTTGGTTCCACCAGAAGGCAGGCTGTAAACTGCCCTCAGGGCCTGCTGCTTGTGAGAAGACCCGTACGGATGTAACCGGGGTTGACTACAAGCTGCCGAGCTTCATGTGTCGCTCCCTTGCGCTGACACCCCCTCGTGTTACGAATACATTTCTCTTCATTCCTTCTGAGAGTCGTTCTGAGGGAAAGCATGAGGGAGAGAACCTCGATCCTCGTGAAAGGACCGTAGGTTAAGAATAAGAACCTCGATCCTCGAGAAAGGACCGTAGGATAGAATCAGAACCTCGAACCTCGAGAAAAGACCGTAGGTTAGAGTAAGAACCTCGATCATTGAGAAAAGACCGTAGGATAGAATAAGAACCTCGATCCTTGTGAAAGGACCGTGGCACTGTCGGTTGTCATTTCAACGATGTCAACACGCGTTGCAAGTTTCGAACTTGTGTTTTGACAATTTATGTGCTTCCGGTTAAGGAAAATGAAAGGGCATAGCGGAATAAGCATGGGAAATCGGCCCCCGTTCGTATAAAGCTTAAATTGATGTAATAAGTTGGTTTCCATGTGGTACGAAACTCCACCAAGTATCAACTTAAAAATCCCATTTTTGTGGGAGATATGAAGGGGGAAAGCAAAATCAAAAAAGTGATTTTTCTCGAAAGCGGCTCGACCGATTTCAATGAACAAAATATATGTTTCAAATACCACTCTGGAGTATTAAAAAAAAATGATAAATTTCTCGAACAAAAAACAAGGATTAAAAAAAAGGTTTTAATATTTTGAATTTTTTTTTCCTATGTTGTTTTAGGGATACCACTTTTATTCTTTCAAGAAATTATCCTTGCATTATGTACTACAACTCAGATTTTTTATGATTTTTTTCGTGTGGTGGAGCATAGTTCAAAAAAGCAATGTACGTAACGGCGCGGCGCCGGCGCCGCCCACTGCAAAGGTTCATGGTGAATGAATGGGACCCATTATTTCAAAGGACGTCTGCACTTTGCCTATACACGTATTGTTTGCAGAGTTTATCACAAGGAGGTTGCAGTACGTTTTTAAACTCCTTATTATCGGGGTGCTTTTTTAAAGTGAGTCCCCTCGCCTCTCACATCAGTTCATAATCATCGGGGTGCTTTTTTAAAGTGAGTCCCCTCGCCTCTCACATCAGTTCATAATCATCGGGGTGCTTTTTCAAAGTGAGTCCCCTCGCCTCTCACATCAGTTCATAATCATCGGGGTGCTTTTTTAAAGTGAGTCTCCTCGCCTCTCACATCAGTTCATAATCATCGGGGTGCTTTTTTAAAGTGAATCCCCTCGCCTCTAACATCAGTTCATAATCGTCGGGCTATATATGTTTAAGATGAGAAGAATGTGCTGAAGGTAAAAGTTCCATCGAGACATATTTCTCGCACAACATATAGGTGTTTTTTAAGGTATAAGCCTAACAGCGTTGGGGTTTTGGGTCTGACACATTATGCATGTGAATGTGCTAATGGTAGAGAAACAGTTGGTTGCTGTTCTCACATTGCAGCTATCGTTTATTATTTATCTTACGCAAAGTATTAATCAAAAGTTTTCAAACTAGCAGAAATACTGAACGATTTATTTAGGAACGATAATTGCATTCCGGTAATTGACAGTAACACTAAAGAAGATTAATAAATATGTGAGAGGTAAGGGGACTGAAATTAAAAAGCACCCCAATGATTACAAACAGATCTCAGAGGCGAGGGAACTCACATTGAAAAAGCACCCCGATGATTATGAACTGATGTAAGAGGCGAGGGAACTCACATTTAAAAAGCACCCCGATGATTATGAACTGATGTGAGAAGCGAGGAACTCACATTAAAAAAGCATATAAAAAAGCATATAAAAAGCAGCGGGCGGCGCCGCGCCGTTACGTACATTGCTTTTTTGAACTATGTTCCACCGCACGAAAAAAATCATAAAACATCTGAGTTGTAGTACACAATGGAAGGATAATTTCTTGAAAGAATGAAAGTGGTATCTCTAAAACAACATAGGAAAAAAAAGTTTCAAAATTTTAAAACCTGTTTTTAATGCTTGTTTTTTGTTCGAGAAATTTATCATTTTTTTCAATACTCCAGAGTGTTCTTTGAAACATATATTTTGTTCATTGCAATCGGTTGAGCCGTTTTCGAGAAAAATCACTTTTTTGATTTTGCTTTCCCCCTCCATATATCCCACAAAAATGGAATTTTTAGGTTGAAACTTGGCGGAGTTTCATACCACATGGAAACGAACTTATGACATGAATTTAAGCTTTATACGAACGGGGGCCGATTTTCCATGCCTATTCCGCTAAGCCCTTTGAATGTTTAAATGTGAATGTTTGAATAAAATTTGAAAAGTACATATTTGAAGTTTAAGCGGGGATTGGTAGCGAAATGCT
The DNA here is from genome assembly GCA_932178445.1 of Andricus quercusramuli. NCBI lineage: Eukaryota > Metazoa > Arthropoda > Insecta > Hymenoptera > Cynipidae > Andricus > Andricus quercusramuli. The sequence goes on along the minus strand of CAKNXH010051823.1, from coordinate 9,495 downwards.
GGGTGAAAGCTCGATGCATACCTCACGCACTCCTGGCCTGTTCATATTTTTCCACTGTTACAAACTAAAAGGTCCGTTCGCGCTACTCGAGGTAGGAAAAGTCGTGTGATAAGCAGAGAGTGAATGGTCGTGGCTACCCGAAAAATAGCTATTCTTGTATTTAAGCAGACCACATGACCGCGTAGAAAACAGTTAGGCCATCAGATAAGAACCAATGTGAGAAATCGTGTTCGAGCTCACCACTGGCGACCGCCTACTCGTGCTCACAGATAGGTATTTAAAATATCAGTCTTGGGCTTTATTTTAACTTCATTTCTCAATTTTTATAGTACATATGAACGGAAACAGTACTAATTATCTCTCTTGTTTCAATTATAAATTATTAGAGTTCACATATGTAAAAATTTGATGACTGAAGAAATATGGAACGGACATTATTTTATGAATACAAATACTAAATATTGACCTTGAAATGAAAACTTAATTCTCTCAGCATTTTAAGATTTTTTAACCATACTTTTGCTCACATTCTAATTGTAAACAGATGAATTTAGAGGAACATACAGGCACGCACAATATCCTACTGGAATTTTTAACTCAATGAAAATTTACAAACTTATATGGTTTCCAACATCTTCAAAAATAAGTTCTCAATAAAAAACGGAATTTCCAATAACATCCAGATATTTATTTTGAACTAAAATTATGAATCTTGAAAAAAATGTCAACAAGAGTTAAACATTAAGAAACCAAATAGTTTGATTTTCAAGCACACGTGTTTGTGTTTCCTCTTGGGCCGCTAAAAATAATAACGCTGGTAAGTAATGGTTTAAATGTCTTTCGTAATATATTTCTGAATGTTTAAATGTATTTCTTCAAATCGAGACTCCTTCGATAACTTTGAAACATAATGGCTGTTCAGTAAATTTTTCGAACTTTTATTTCTGTATATATTTTCTTCTGAAATTTATAATGCGAAACAAAACTTGTGATAAAAATTGAATGTGTCAAAAACACAATTTCTCGACGTTCATTTACGAATCGCTCGAGTTTTAAACCCATTATTTGTCGAGTGCATGGCGTAGCTAGTAAAACTAACTTAATTATGCCAAGACTGTTTTCCGGCACGCACGTGCCGACACGACGTGCGTCGCATATGCGGTTGCATTGTAAGGGCAGTGTGCCGACACTCTATGTTGAAACGACGTGTGACACATTTGCGACGCATATGAGGTTACGTGTGTCGGCATTTTCGCAATCACAACGTGTCGACAATTCTGCATATCGTGCACGCAACATGTGGGCTTAGCGTCGACATCTTGTTATCTGGAAGGAAATATTAAATCCAAAAATGTTTTAATTGGACATCAAAAGCAGTAAAATTCATCCGAAAACGACCAATTATTCACAAAATAGTTGAATCTCCAACAGAAACAGATTAATGTTTAGCCAGACAATTCCATTTTTAATTAAAAAGATTAAATTTCTACCGAAGAAGATACATATCAAAGAACGAATTTTCAATGAAATAAATTACTTGTAAACCATGCAGATGAATTTTTAAGATAGTAGTTAACATTTTAACCAAGTGTTCGAATTTTCAACAATAAGATATGAATTCTCAACAAAAATGGCCGTAGTTGATATTTAAACTGATAAAGATTTAATATTACATCAAAACCAGTTCAGTTCAACCAAGAGAGACAAATTTTCAACAATATACATGAATTTTATATTCCCAAAATCTATGCCCATTTTTTCGGTGAGAAACTGGTGAGGCGCTTAAAAGCTGTTCGCTCACGACGGAGATTCGAATAGCGTCCAGTTTTTCTGAGAGTTTTCTCGGCATCCCGTGAGAAAGCCTTTCCTTCAATATCGGACATCGCGCATTCTGGCGCTTAGACTTGAGAGGATTGGGCGTAACGCACTGCAAAGCGTGAACGTTTAACACATGGTCATTTTATTGCACAAGAAGAAACCAAAACCACAGCTGGCCACAGACCCCTCACTCATTCCGGAACGGGACCCACAAAAAAAATGTCTCAAGTCCCTTGAACGTGATTTATGGCATCACATAAGCTCACTGAACTCACAGGCTACGGAGAGAAGATACTGACTTGCTGTATTCTCCCCTTTGCCGAGAGAAGAGAAAAGTAGCGAGCGCCATTTCGCTCCCAATCCCTGAGTTTAAGGAGTGCATGAAACTTGCAGAGTAAGTATGTGTTTGCCATCCGTGGCAAGCATTAACGAATTATTGGTACAGGGGGTCCAGAGACAGTGTGGTAACCTAGCCGGATTCCGCTATTTCAAGTTGTGGTTATCTATCGTGTATCATATATATATATATATAATTTGAAAAAATAGTTAAACAACCACCGCAGGGTCCCACTAAGAGCAGCCGCCATCTAGAAAATGTCAATAGCCCCCAGTAGAAGCGTGGTAAATCACACCTATGGCCAAGTCTCATAATCGTGAGATGGGTGGCCACAAGGCACGACGAAATCACAACGACAGGCCGGCGGAACCCTCGTGTGTCTTGAGGACACGAAGCGACCCAAGGATGACAGCTTTCTGTATCTATCTCGCTAGTGCTTCGGCATATTTTTGGCACGCGGGTATGGCTTCAAAGTTACGAACCAGTGATAGTTTCGCACCTCCGAGAGCACCAATCACAAGGACAATTACTCGCACCGAATACTTTGGGTACAGTCGTTGCAGCTCTATCTTGAGGTCTTGATACCTCTCCTCCTTTTCTTTCTTCTTTGCAGTGATGTTGTATTCGGACGGAGCCGAGAATTCGATCACGAATATAGTTCGTTTTTCGAAGTCCTGGAGAACAATGTCTAGTCTCGAGTGAGCAACGGAGACTGCTGCCCGAAAATCGTAGTTCCTAGAATTTTGCACTTCTCGTTTCGGAAGATTTACTCTATATCCTTTGGAGCGTTCGACAGGGCAGGGCCGCAACCAACACCGTAAGTGCGACAAAGATGGTGATAAAGTACTCTTAGGGCCGCATTATGTCTATAGATGTACGTCGTTCCTGCGTGAGTCGGACACCCAGATAGTATGTGTTTTAGGTACTCAGCGTGTGCATGACACGCCTTGCACCTATCACTGGGAACTTCTTGACACAAAATGCGGGTACGATATGCTAAGGTGGAAATGACACGGTCCTAGCATGCAAAAATAAAACCCTCTGTACCTGAATTCAGCCCTGATGATTTGAGGAAAGCAAAAGTTTGCTCCTTTGACAAGGTCTGCTTTTCTACATTTCTGTCAAAGTTTCCGTGCATATGCTTGTCAAGTAGCTCTTGGTGAAATTTTCCAACCTCTGCTTCCTTTACTTCGGCTTTGAGACGTAAAGCATGTAGATGGAGTAATGCGCTTTCCTCACTTCTGATGTTAAAATTCAGGCCTAGGGTCTCGGCCGCTTGCTCCGCGGCTTTGTAAACGAACGCTCCTTCGCCAATCATGTCGTGATTCCTAACCATTTCTAAGAGCGGATCTCTGCCATTAGCAACAATGTAAGCTGTACTTAGAACAATTCGGTTATGAAGACACTGGACATTCAGAAGTCCGCGTCCGCCTTGACGGCGTGAAATGTATAATCGCGGAACTGACGAATTGATATGCAATCTTTTATGCATATGTATGATCTTGCGTGTGGTGACATCAAGGGCCTTAAGCTCGTTCTTCGTCCATTGAACCACTCCAAACGAATAGAGTAGAACCGGGACGGCAAGCATGTTAGTCGCAGATACCTTGTTCAACGCCGACAGATTGGAAGACCAAATATGTCGAAGAAGATACTTGTATCTGATTCGGAGACACTTCTTCACTGATGTTACGTCCTGAATGCGGCTTTGAGGCACGCCCAGGTATGTATAGGTCTCTCCAGTGTTAAGACATCTAATAACACTCATATCCACAAGCTCAGGGTCCTTGGGAACGCTAGTAATCTTTCCTTTCTTCAGATGAATTTTGGCACAGTTGTCCAATCCAAAGTCCATCCCAATCTCTCCTGTGTAGTTCTTGACGATATTTATAGCAGTTTGAAGTTTGCTTTTACCAGCGAAATAGATATTCAAGCCATCCATATAAAATACATGAGTGACCTGAAGCTCGCGCTGATTAGTGTCGCCACAGAGGTATCCAGGAGAGTTTCGTAGTGCGATAGATAGAGGCAGAAGTGTGATGCAAAAAAGGAAAGGGCTCATGGTATCACCTTGAAAGACGCCCCTCTGGAAGGTGACGTTGTTCGTTATCAGGCGATAATTTCTAGATGAGATAGTAAATCTAGTTTTCCAAAGAGGCATCAATCTCTCTATGCATCTCACTATGTGTGGATGAACCTTCAAGCTTTCCAACAGACAGTTGATAAGTTTATGAGAGGTTGAATCAAAAGCTTTCCGGTAGTCATTCCAGGCCATTGACAGGACGCGCTGATGGGCTGCAGCGTCTTTGCAGACATACCTGTCAATTAGCAGGTTCTCTCGACAGCCTGCTACACCTATTTTCGAGCTTTTTTCGATATATATATATATATATATATATATATATATGTATAGTATATGTATAAAAAAACTGAGCCAATCAGCAAGAATTAACTAGGCTGCCACACTGTCTCTAGACCCTCTGTAATTCTTGGACGTCACTCGGCCCACCTCTGCTCACCAAACACATATGGCGATACCACTTCTTAATATTCCTTCGTGATTCACATAATGACTACTTTCCAGAAAATTTGGGTGACTACAGTAGAGAGCAGGGTGAAAGGTTTCGTCAAGACATCCGAGAAATGGAACGTAGGTATAAAGGAAAATTGAACATGAACATGATAACGGACTATTGTTGAAATCTCAGAAGAGATTTATCTGTAAAAGGAATAAAAAGGAATTCACTACACAGGTCATTTGAGAACAGAATAATACGATACTCTAGGAAATCTGACTAAAAATATGTCTACGGAGAGAATATAGAGTAACTAGCAAAAAAAGTTTTTTTTAAGAGAGCAAAAGTAAAATTTGTTCGTAAATAATTGATGATTTTTTGAAAAAAATAAATCTTTTTATATTCACAAGGAAGATTTCTGGTATATATGCTTTCAAACAAAAATTGAAACTTCAGAATCGTCAAAATCCGTTTAGCCGTTCACGAGAAAAATGTTGATATTGGTGTAACATTAAATTTCCATTGTTAATAACTCTTGCAACAAAATTTGTTTTGCAACCAAAACCTGGAAAAATCTTTTCGAAAATCAGTTCTATTAAAAAATTAATTTCACAGTGAAAAAAAGTCTTTCGATTCGTGGTGGCCTACTTGGGATAATTTTACCTAAACTAAAAATTCAAACTCGAATAAAAAAAAACTGGTGAGCCGAAAATTCCAATCAATTTAGATTTTTACAGTGCTAGGCCAATACTTCAATGCTATAAAGGTCGCTTTTTGGGCTTCGTACACTTTTTTTGTATGTCTGTGTAATAAAAGATATTAATAATTTGACGGACAGTGACTTAATTTGTGCGTCTACTTAATAGATTCAGAAAAATAACTTACAAGACGCAAAGGGGGTGATATTAAAAGGTTATAAAATTTGCAGCCAATAAAAATGGTAGAAAATTGATTGATTAAATATCTTTGTTTAAGACTGGGGGAGGGGGGGGGGGTTGAAATGACGGGCCCCTTTACGAAATTTTGAAAATTTATAATTTAGGCTAATGCAATCCCCGGGCCCGGGGAAAAGCCCCCCCCCCCCCCCCCCTCGCGAGGCCTGATCGTATGTTAGGTTAACATTTCAATGGTTATTATTCAGAATTTTCTTGTACAACGTGATCCACGCATTTTATCAAATTGATCGATTTCATGTGGTTTTCGCATCAAATCTGTTTTTTATGTGCAAAATGGAAATAGCTGTAAAAAGAAAAAAGTGCTCATTGCCGCCAGTGCAGGTGCAGTGCTGTTTCTGTTCCAAAAAAATTATTATGAAAGTAAGTGTTGGTTTCTCTTTTGATTTCCATTTGACATCATTATTCGGCCTCCTAGGCTTCTACTTTACCTTATTTCCACACTTTTCCACTTCAAAATTCCTTTCGGGTTGCAGAAAAGTTTTGCAAAGTGCCTTTGTAAAACCTTGATCTTTAAAGAAAAGAGCTTATTCGAGACTAAAGCGACCCTACAAATTTCGACATTATTTCGACACCGCTCCACCAGCCTTAAGAAAAAGTAGATTGAAAATATTGAAATTTTAAATTTGTAAAGGATATTAATATTTATCGCGCAGTTTTAAAAATAAAAACCATTCGATTTTTGATTTATTTTGTGTATTTTTTAAACCATGATTTAGATATACCTTAAAATAAAATCACATTAAGCGAATTCACACCCGATTCGATATAAGGGAGGCAAGAGATTGCGAGTGCGACGATGAGAGATTACCATGGACTGCGCGAAAGACGGCGATATATTCTAAAAGAATTTAACAGGGTTTGCATCGTCTCATAGTCGTATGAGATCTCAGTGCACAGCCCCTCGCTGTGAACTGCGCATGTGCTACAATTTTTCCCCCTAATGCTCTGAAATCAACTGCTTTGCATCTATTGTACAGGAATGACGCGGGCCTCTTTGCGAATAAAAGTCAGCCACTATGCCATCGGGCAGCCTCCCCTAGTTCCTAGCCCGGCTAGGGTAGAGGGACCGTTCATTTTGAGGCCATCAGTTGGATGCCCACATTCGGCGAACTATCCTGGTGTGTAATATAAGTGTATACGCGTGTATTTTCATTACTCGAAATCGACCAGCGACCACCGAGCGATAGTCCCCTCGACATGAAGCCTCTTCGCAAGGAGATTGCTGACTCTTTTCCGAGTCTCTCAATGTCGACTAGTGACCCCCAGACAACTTTTCCCTCGACATGGAGCCTCTTCCTTAGGAAATCAATAGTCTCTTTTAAAAGGACCTATAGTTAAGGATAGGTTTCGCACCACCAAAGCCATGGTAGAAAAACCCAGCGAAATTTCCATTGGTACCGGACATGACCTTGATATTTACCAGATATGACAGGCATCGCACGCGGCCATCAAAGCCTAAAATGACTTATGGATAGAAATTTGAAATTTACATAAGTTAGCACATGTGCATTGTCTTTAAATATAATAAATGATTGCTTTGAAAACGCATATAACATTTTTTAAAACGGAGCAAAATAATAGAGGAAACTATCTTGCAAAAAGATTTCTTAAAAAATTTATCTTTTCATTCCAGCTGACAACTAGCATTACTTTAACCAAAATAATAGATCATATAAATATGCGAATATATTTATATATAGGGCGATCCTGAACTTATCATATTCCTTATACGTACACATTCCTTGTACAAAACTGAACAGAAAGCTACTATGACGAAATGTTGTACGATCCATCTTTTTTGAACTATTGAGAGTTGTGAAGGACCAATGGGAGCTCGCTATTTCCGTGCGTACATAGCATCTTGCGCGAGCTCTAGAATTTAAATCAAGGGAATCACTGAACAAGTGAGGGTGATATGTTTTGAGAAATTCACGTTGCTTCGAAATTGTTTGTCTGTTGCGAAATATTAGAATTACTGACTTAAAGTGCATCACGTTCTAGAGTTCGCGCAAGATCCTTATGTATGCGCGGAAATAGCGAGCTCCTATTGGTTCTTTACAACTCTTAATAGTTTAAAAACTATTGATCGTACAACATTTTGTCACAGAATTTTTTTTTTCAGTTTTGTTCAAGGAATATGATGAGTTCACCATCACCCTTTATATATATATATATATATATATATATATTTCGGTTTCGATTCCTCTGGAATAGAACCGAAGGCCTCTGACAAACCCACCGAACGCGACCTCGGGTTGCGGATAAAGGGTCCCTGTACTAAGGGTTTCTGCTGAATATGGTTACAATAATTAATAAGCAGTCGCGGACAATTTTCCAGGGATGGTCCCGAAGGAATAACCCCTGAGCGAAGGCGTAAGAACCGTGCCGAAAGCTGAATGGCACCTGGGTGAGGTGTCTTTAACGGGGACCCTGGAATACCGGGCGACCTCTCAGAGTGTCAGCCTTATCCTTGGACGTGGGGCTCTACAAGGATGGACGAACCCTTTCCCTAGCTGTTCGTGGGAACAACAATGTAACCACCAACACACTAAAATGTTGTAGATGCGGTTTAAAACGATCGAACGCGCCGAGCACCCGGCAATGGGTCGGCAAACAATGCCGATCATCCTAGAGTTCGGGCTGCTGAAAATAATTAAGATGGAAACATGACAACGAACCGGCAAAACATCCACATTGAGTGGACGGATCAACTTAAGGCTCATGCAGTGGGTATTCCAACCTACAAAACTCACCTCAAAAAATTGGTTTCGAATGCTGGCGCACCGAAAGGATGTCAGGGGGCAATTTTTTCCCCCACGAGAAGCACATATCCATATTTGAGGGGGAAAGTCCCTCCGGAACGTCAACACTCGCGATAAATATTAAAAAATTAAAAAATAAAACTTTTTTCAAAGATCGAAAAAAAGTAAGCAGAAACAGTACAATCAGCGCCGCCTGGTGACCCGATCGATCACTAAATCGATTTAAAAGGACTTCTGGCGCCATATTCAAAATAGAAAAAGCATTGAAACATATGTAGGAGTAATAATTCTTAATAAGTTATAATATATTATTTGAAAAACATAACAAATAAATATTATTTTACAAAAACATAAGAGAAAAAGAAGGAAAAATATATTCAACGCAAAATACTGACTGATAAAATAGATAAATAAAACTTTCAACATTTTCTTCTAATTCTGAGTTGATCTTATAACATTCCCTTCACACCACCCACACAGAAGAAATAATTTACATATAGGTAAAAAAGATTTGGTAAAGATTTTCCAAATTTGTAATTAGCAAAAATAAGCATTTTCCACAAAATGCAATGTTAATGTGTTTATGATTTTTTCAGAGGAACCTTTGGCTATATAATGTCCAACCAACACCCCACAAAACCCACCCACGCAATATAACTCAACTATAGAAAGCTGGAAAGACTCGGTGAATAGTTTCCGATCTTAGTCCATGGGAATATAATCATCTCTCTAAAAAATCAAAGGTATAGCGACTTAGATTTTTATAAAAGGTCCTCCGGTTCTGGATTATTATTATAACATCCCCAAAAGTCCATCGACCCACAAGAAATAAATTACATATGGCTGTTAAGATTTGGTAAAGATTTTCCAAACTTGTAATTAGAAAAAAACAGTTATTTCCACAAAATGCAAAGTTATTGTGTTAATGATTTTTTCAGAGATACCTTAGGCTACATAATGTACCCCTAACACTCCATCAAACCCACCCAAGTATTAGAAATCAATTCTAGTGAGCTGGGAAGACTTGGTAAATATATTGCTGTATTATTCTTTGACGAAAAAATAACATTTTTAGAAAAAGTCGAAGTCGTTGTCTCTATGATTTT